>MU787972.1:38760-57782 GCA_026770625.1 Nicotiana glauca | reverse complement strand
CCCGGTCGGGTTGTATTGGAATGGAATTAATAGTTAAATGCCACTAAGATGTATTTCCTATTCATTATGTTTAATAGCTGTTTAATAATAGGATTTGGGGTTGTTGGCTGACCTTGTCTTCATGAGAGGCGCCATCACGATCGGGTATGGGATTTGGATCGAGACATTGTCGCATTTGCGACTGAACCTGCAACAGCTATTTTTCGAAGTCTAAATTCACTTCATGGCCTATCCAAAACTCACTCGAGCCCTCAAGGCTCCAAACCAATCATGCACGTAAGTCTAAAAACATCATATGAACTTGCTCGTTCGATCAAATTATCAAAATAACATCAAAAACTATGAATTAAACCTCAAATTCATGAAATTGCCTAAGAACATTGAAATTTCCATTTTCTCAACTATAGGTCTGTTTTATACCAATCCACAATTACCAAATTTTATAGGTTCAACTTAATTATTATTTTAAACTTGTACCGAGCTTCAGAACCAAGATACGGGCCCGATACCATCAAGAAAATGCATCAATTTACTTATAAAATTCTCTATATTTTCCTGCAAACAATTTTCTTTAAAAATTCTTCTCGGGCTTGGGACCTCGGAATTCGATTCCGGAAATACGCTTAAGTCCCATGTTTTACTACGGATCCTATGGGACCATCAAATCATAGGCACGGATCCGTTTTCTAAGAATGTTGACCAAAGTCAACTTTAACCAATTTTAAAGGCCAATTTCATTGTTTTCCTTAAATTTCACATAAAAGTTTTTCGAACCCCCTTTCCCCGTTTTTAGTTTTATGTTGTCTCTTCTATTTCGAGAATAGTTGTACTTCTTTCAGATTTATATTTGTAGTACTTGTTAGTTGTTCGTGGATTGTGACACCAGATTCTATGGGGTACTTATGTGCTTGAGTTGTGGAACTGTTATATTATTTCTGCATTGCCTAATTATTTTTCTTAGCTAATAGCTGATTCTATTTGATTAATAATAATGGTAGTAAAACTGTAACTGTCGTCTTGCCTAGCTTTCATGAGTAGGCGCCATCACGATTTCGGAAGGTAGAGAAATTCGGGTTGTGACATCCATGTTATGTCTTCATGAAAAAATATTTCAACCGATATAAAATATCCGTTGATGACATCTATGATAGCACTAAATATATATGAGGATCTTAAGTATGGAGAAACAATTTGAATAGAATTGATTTCATATGAAAGACATGTAGATTTGAACATGTAGTTCAAATACTTGAAAGTATAAAGTTAACAGAGCGTGCAATCACTTTTATGTATCTTATATGTCTAGCATGACATGAAAACTTGATATGCATCTAAAGTATATTATATGACTTATATGACAATCCTTGAAGGATTGAAATCGCTTAAAGCATATACAATTCTTGATCCTGAAGTACCATATCCTAAGTGCAATTTGTGCACATATGTATTTTGCTATAACTATAAGTGTGATAATGTGATAGCGAGAATACCTCTATAGAGATATGGAAAAGCCATTCCATGACATTATATGAAGACATTATGTATCTATCGAGAAGGATGATTTCAAGGTGCAATATATTCATTCAAGTTAATATTGCTGATTTGTTTATCAAATCTCTACCAACGATCTTTTGAAGATGGTGCACAAGATTGGAATGCAAAGACTTAAAGATGTGAATTGATGCTCTCATCAGGGAGAGTTAATACGTGTTGTACTCTTTTTTTCTTACAAGGTTTTGTCCCAATGGGTTTTCCTTACAAGATTTTTAACGAGGCAACCAAAAAGCGTATTTCTAAATATGTGTACTCTTTTTCCTTTACTAAAAAGATTTTTCCACTGAGTTTTATTTTAGTTAAGATTTTAATGAGGCACATTATCTGTTGAATAGACATTGAAGGGGGAGCGTTATAAATAGAGTTTTATTTAAGGTGAATGTCTATATTCTAGAGAGATTGTAGGGATTTTACTTGATGGCTAATTCACTCTTTCCATATAAATATAGGGTCGTATTCCATTGAATTGATCCCAAATCAATAAGAATTCTCTTTCCCTACTTTTCTTTGTAGAAATTGCACGGGGCGCCCTATTTGGTCGCCCCCATTTAATCAATACCTATTTTTTTTAAAACTTTTAACTTGTACCCACTTTTTAAAAAAACTTCAGTTCTCTTTCTCCTCCTCCTTCTCTTCCTCCTCCTCCTTCTTCTTCTTTCTTCTGTTGCTATTTTCAACTCCAAATCTCCAACCTCAATACCTACTTTATCTTCTTCCATCTTTTCTAGAGTTGGTTCGCTCCGTATTTTTTTATCCAAATCTCCGATAGATTCTTTGTCTCTTTCCATTGTTTTTTTTTTGTTGCTACCTGAAGAGGTTTACCCACAATTAAAGGGAAGAAAAATAAAAAAGGAAACAACATTACCTTATAAGAATGCTCCAGGATAGGTTCTGAGATACACGGATATATTTCTTCTTCTTTTGTGAAAGAAGATACGTGGAATTGATAGAACAGAATTCATTCACATAAATATTAAATTCAAGGATGGATATCCCTACCTAAGTCAAACAATGTCAAATGTGAAAGTAGCAATATGCCTACTACACAAACTTCAGCTTTATAGCTGATGTTTCCGGGTTACTAAACAAAAATTTCAGCTCTAGAGCTGAAGTTTTTATTTTATAACTGGCAAAGCTGAAGTTTCCGGATTACTAAACAAAACTTCAGCTCTAGAGCTGAAGTTTTTATTTTATAACTGGCAAACTTCAGCTCCCACCACAAATCCATTGAGCTTCTTAATAGCAGCGTTTGCACTGTCCTCAGTCTCAAACTGGACAAAGCCATATCCTTTACTCCGTCCATCCTCAGAAACGACAACTTTACTGGAAGAGATATTTCCAAACATCTGGAACATTTCTTGGAGCTTTGAGCTATCAATTGTATCATTTAGATTCTGCAGTAAAATGCCAAAACCATTTTCACATGCAGATCAAAGCGATAAGGAAAAAAGAGAAACGGTTAAGATCTCAAAACAAGTGACTCCTATCCAGTCCTTAAAATGTACCTTGATGAACACATTTCCGGGTTACTAAATAAAAACTTCAGCTCTAGAGCTAAAGTTTGCAAGTTACAGAACAAAAACTTCAGCTCTAGAGCTGAACTTCAGGCCCGGCTACTAAAATGCTGAAGTTTTGTGTGATTGTCTTTGCTACTTTAGCCCCGTGTGCTGAAGTTATGTGAAAAAACGGGTACACTTGCAATTTTTTTTGCAAAGTGGGCACAGGTTAGAATGTGGCACAAAAATCGGGTATAGATGCAAATGCACCCTTTTCTTTGCAATACCCTTCTTCTTTTCATAACAGAGATTATATTCTAGGCCCATATTTATATTATTATACATGTTATATTCCAGATTTGTTAGTTTCATTTTTTTTTTTGTAAATGATAATAATCAAATAATGTAACGTGAGTAATAATTAAGTACAAAGTCTTTTGGAATAGTGTAACTTAATTAACCTTTTTTAAGGAAATAAAATACTTTGGATGCGTGATTTTGGGTCCAAAGTTAAAGATATCTGCTTGGGAATGATTATTTAATTGCCATGTATGTAAAATACCTCATGCTGCTAGGTTTGTGAAAACAATTCTTAAATTTTGCCTACTTATGTTTTTTATTCAAGAATTAACCCACCGCTCACCCAACCGCTTAAATTTAAAATAGCCGCTAGAGGTATAATATACATATAATTTATGTTTTATACGTGTGCAGGGGCGGAGGCAGGGGGCGCAAGGGTGTTTACCCGAACACTCTTCGCCGAAAAATTACACTGCATATACAAGGCAAAATCTATTTTTTATCTCTATATATTAAATTTTGAACACCCTTGACACAAGGCAAATGTTTGGCTCAGTAGTCAAGGGTGTTCAAAATGTGTAGAAGATCCCAGGTTCGATTCCTGTGAGCTGCAATCCAATTTTTTTTGAACACCCTTAGTATATATCCTGCCTCCGCCACTGTACGTGTGTAATTGTGGCAATTTGTGTAATAATCCCTTTAGAGAATATTAATGACCAACTTTTAGGGTATGGGTATGGTCAAATTAGTTTAACTTCTCTTCTGATGGTAACAATTTGATCGAGCAAATGTTATTTGTATATTATTTCCTATATAAATGTTGATATAGATAGTAATCTAGTGGCTAACCGGTACATATACACTAGTACATTTTTCTGAATCCAGCTACAACCTCAGTCCATAGTTATAGGAGAGCATATCATCAGTTTTCTGGTTTATTATAAAAGTTCTTTAGTTATATGTTTCTTTTCACAAAAAGTCGATAAGTAAAAAAAAAATATAAGATCTTTGTTGGATCATTTTTTTCTCTTCAAATTATAACAGATCATAGGAAATTATTTCCACATTTGTAAGAACTGAACATGAGTCATTAGCATTTAGTAGTATTGTGGATCTATTGATGTGGAGCTTAACGTCGTCCATAAATTCCTCTTTATTATGAAGAAAATTATGAGCACCAATTAGTTATTTATTACTTTTAATTAAGGGAAATTTACATGAAAATACATTTAGAGGAATTACATACTTTTCAACCGCCTAACCTATATATACAGTTTTCATCTAATAGCCCACAAACAATAATCAATTTCTGAAAACAGGTCCAACTCACAAATTTTGCCGGACTTTGTCATTCGTTTACCTATTAATCTCGTCAGACTTCGTCAAGAGATTACTCATTTTGAATACTTTTTTCTTTTACCGGTCTTTTCATGCCTAATAAATCAGATTCCACTTTTTCTCTCATTTTTATCCTTTTCTTTTTTTCTTTTTCATTCTTTTTTTCTTACTCCTCCCTCTTTATATATTTCCTAAAATTCACAATATGAGGAAGCTGAAGTAAAAAATATATTCATCCTTAAAGTCTACAATTTTAATAAAAAAAAATTGCAAGATTCAAAGTTTAGTAAGGGAAATTCTTATTTCACTGGAAAAAAATAAAAAATTACATTATTAAACACCTTATATACATTTTATGCATAGTCATATATTAATTATACACAATTACAATAATACACACTATCTGGAGGCAAGAAAATCCAAACACTTTTCTACAATTATCTATGTTGTATAATTATGTACACCTATGTATAATCTTGTATATTTGTCTATAATCATGTATAATTCTGTATAACTATGAGAATACACACAAATATACATGATTATACAATATATATATATATATATATATATATATATATATATATATATATATATATATATATATATATATATATATATATATATATATAACACATACATCATTCTCCCTCTCTTTGGAAGTTATTAGAAGAAGAAGAAGAAAAAGGAGATTTCATAACTTAGAATAAGAGATAAGAAGAAGAGGAAGGAAAAATTATCAAAAAAAAGGACATTTCATAACTTAGAATAAGAGACAAGAATTAAAAGAAATAACCCCTCAATATTTTCTTTTTCTTCGAACGGGATGTAAACCAACTTTTCTTCATAAAGCAAAGCGGGACAACTAACAATTACCATCAGGTAATACATGAACCACAAGTTTAATTCCAGTAGTACAACTTTATGTAACAAAATTCGCCAAAATACAAAACAGTAGAAGTTTAACAATTACCAAACTCAAGTAATACACTAAACTCAAGTACGAGGAATGAATCAAATATATGTAGATTCACCAACGACCAGAAAATAAAAAGATCCTCTAATGTCAAAGTCGGAATCGGCATCGACGAGCACTAAATTGAAAAGAAAAAAAATAACAAAAGATAGATTCGGTTGTGGATTGTTCGACAGTGGTATTTTGTGGAAGAGGAAGATACAGATGAAACGGAGCAAGGAAATCTGAATAAGAACTCAAACTATTTTTCCAAAGAGAGAGACAGAAAGAGCAATAACGAATTGAAAATGAAAGAGAAAGAGGGGTGGGGAGAAAATATGAAAGAGAAAACTTATCAAATTATGAATTGGAATGGAAAAAAGTCCTCCGCATAAAAAAAGAGAGTGGGAACAGTAATGTGGCTAACCGATGAAAATAATTTTTCAACTTATAAACAAACTTGGCCATACCGGATAAGAAGGTAAAATATAGGCCCAATTTTGTTAAATGCCGGGCCAATTGACAAAGAGAGTAATTTTTCCTTTAATTAACCTTTCTCTCTAAAAGAAAACAAATAGTTGTTGGTTCAAAGCAAACAAAAAAAAAATTGGCTGAAAGATTCCTTTTTTCTCTTCTAGTTTAGACTTCTTTTTTATGGAATTTTTTGTTTTCCTATCAAAATTTACCAAAATACCGTCGAAAAGAGGGAAGGAAGGAGAGGGAAACACTATCGAGAGAGATGGCTTAATCATCTACGTCCACATATCAAGGTTTTCTTTCCCATTATTTTTACTAGTATACCTACCCGCGCGATGCGCAGAAAATAATAAATAGAAGTAATTTCACAAAATGCCCATTTTACCAATATTGTTATTTTCACTGCTCTATTGTTAGAGCTTCTAAGAAATTATTTCTTGCATCCCTAATTATACTATACTATATTATAAACTACTTTACTTTGCACGTTTCAAGCAATGAACTTTACATTGATATAAAATTAAATTAACCTACAGCTCCATGCATTCTTCATATTGTGAAGGAAATCTTGCAAGAATAGTCATGCTAGCTGGCCTGTGCAATTTAGAGTACAAAGGAAAGACTCTAATTTAGAAAATTTATCAAAAATAAAAGATTTTAACGGATAATTATTTTGGAAAATTACTCAAACTTGTCAGTCGAGATAATATAGAGGGACGTTACTGATACTTAGTTTATCATATAAAATTAGTTGATGCATATAAACACCAATGCGTAATATTCATTTACCTCAGATAAGCATGCATTACCCTCAATAGAAAATCAATCCAAAGCATATGAAAACAGTATTTTCACAGCAATTTAATAGATATATTCTTCTCCCTAAGATACAGTTTTACATATTAAAATACTCAGTAACAACAATTTATTTTAAAAACTTTATTGCATCTCCAATATTTGCAAAGCTGCTATAGAGATATTATTCATCCATCCAAAACTGCATATCTCCAATTAAAAGTGTCTGGATATCATCGGCACCGGTTGGCTGAAGCGACGCCATGTAACCTCCAACATTAACCTTGCTCTGCACTTCTAATGTTATACTGTTTGGCATGGCGATAACCATTTGTTGAGGATTTGTTCCCTCAAGATTGTGTTGCTCAACCTTATGTCCAAATTAAACTTCAAAATCAGCCTCTAAGCCAACAATGAGAAGGACAACTTTAATTTTTATGTTTTCTGTGTCTCTGTTGCTGAACAAAGAAATAACTAGATATAAACGGAACAGACAAAAATTATTAAAGCAAAAGCAGCTTTAAACAAAAGAGTCTTGAAAGGAAAAAGTTACACACGATAACTAAATAAAAAATAATTATTAATCCTCACAAAGTTACTTGTAGTATCTCAAAAAGTTGTCCACAATACATTATAACTGGACTTATATATAAGTTAAAAAGATGTAAAGTTGAGACTCAAGTTTGTCAACAACATCATTATCTCACTTTTCTTATCAAGCCATTCAAGAATATAAGAAAATGTATGGCTAAGGATCAGAATTCAGTGATAGCAACCATATTCATGGAAAAGAAAAAGATGTAAAGAATCTGCAAATTAAAACTGCAATGAATAAACTTCAATTGACAGCATAACGACTAATATTTGTTGTTGCCTCTGCACAAACCTTTTTCGAGAACTGTTTTCCAATAACAACACAGACATGCTAAGAAAAAAAAAAGAATATCCAAAAAGAGCTGATGATTGAAGAAATTATAGAAAGGAATTACATTGTAAGTGAAAAAGTTGATCTTGCACGTCTAAAATGTAAGATAAATGATATGAATATAGAAATATAATAAATAAACTTTCATAATGTTCACAATACACATGCGAAAAGCAAGTCAAAATAGAAGAATTTAATAATATTGTATATTAACCTGGTTGCGAAACGTAAAAAGTAAAGCAGTTCCATCACGAGGTGCATCTTCCTTAAATACAACTTTGTGCATCTGAATGTCCCTGAGACGGTGCAAAGATATAGTTATAAAAAAAGCCCCATGTTTTGAATAAAATTTTAATAAAATAATAAAATAGATGTTAGAACATATGCAAAGATAAATCTTTAAGACGTGCATATTCCTCAAGTATAACTTTGTGCATTTAAATATCTTTGGGACAAATAAAAAAGGACCACATTTTAGACAAAAATTTAATAGAATAACGAAACAAATGCCAGCACATTATGCAAACATAATCTTTAAAGACCAAGAGGAAAATATTGTAACAGGATAAAAGGATTAACTTTTAGTTATTTTTCTTTTGCATTATGATCCACTGCCACCACTGTTAGAAGAAATTCGATTGGTCTACTCAGTAGCAGACACAAATGATACGGACCTAAAATAAATATGAAAAATAATATATTGAAAAAAATTATCGTTCCCTGACTTGGAGAGAACGACTAACACATTTATATAGCTTATCTTGTCTTTTATTCACTTATTTTTGTTGTCTTATCACATCCTAGATTATCTGTTAACATATATATGAAGTGGTGCTTCAAATGATATCTATTACCAAAGTAGAAAATGTCAAGACATGAAATGTTAGTTCAAGGTTATAATACAGTTAGAAGCATCGACTGAAACCAACCATAAACCTGTCTTACGAGTTTTGGTTCTCTTTTGTCTCTGAGTCTTAAAAGGATGGGAGGTAAAGAAAAAGCTCCCTACATGTTGGCTCAAAATTAATAAAACATCGCCCTGAAAAATAACATAATTGACACATGCTGATAACATCTACCATGTCGTAGAAATTTTTTTATTAATTAATTTGAAAAGGAAGACTGTCACGATCCAATTTTCCCTCCGTTGGGTTTCGTGATGGCACCTAGTCTTAAGGACTAGGTAAGCCTAATAATTGTGGAATAACAACCATGAATAATAACATCTAGAATTCTTCTGAAATAGAATTCTTATACAATGAACATCTTCCCAAAACCCGGTAGTACAAGTCATAAGCTCTATAGAGTTTTTCGCTACCATTTCTAAACACAACCGTAAGAAAATAAGTACAGTAGAGAATATAAAATAAAAATGTGACTCCAAAGCCTGCGAACAATGCAGTAGGTTTACCTTGAGTCTCCACCGCAACGAATAGCTACTATCGATCAAATACCTGAATCTGTACACAAAAAAAGTACAAAAGTGTAGTATCAGCACAACCGACCACATGTGCTGGTAAGTGCCTAGCCTAACCTCGGCGAAGTAGTGACGAGGCTAGGACTAGACTACCAAATAAACATGTGCAAGATAGCGTACAAAATAATAGGAAGCAGATAACAATGATGGCAACAATGATCAACCAGTGATATAAATAGCAGGCAACAAGAACAACATAATTGTTTCTCAACAAACAATAAATACAGGTACAATCAATTAATGAAGTCCTTAAATACACAACGTAACTCATCTCTTTCTTCGCACATCTCAATATCCCAAAATTTTCTATCTCCCAAATTTCTCAAAAATTTCGGCAGAGTCTCCCCTATAATTGGGACTATCCACCTGTCAGAGTAACACCCAAACAACTCATAACAACACATCCATAACTCAACAATGCCCCATAATATATATATATATATATATCAATAACACTACTCTCCGCATTACAAGCGTGACATTATAATAAAGATATCTAGAAATGAAACACATCATATGTATGACCATAACCACATCTCTGGTCTTAATAGTTATTCATGATCGATTACAAATTGCCAGTTAGTCTCATGCCAACCAAAAATCTCGTTTCAAACCTCCATTTTCTAACAACGAGGCATGAAGACCTGAAAATTAATTACTCAAATTAACGAGTCACATTTAACGCCACCCGGGCACTTATCTTGTGGGAAACAACTCTATAGTTACAATACAAATTGGCAAATTATGCACAGAGATATTCATACAAGAATTTTCAAATAAGCCTCATAGGCATGCTCCCTATAGGTACTATAGTACAATTTTTTTTTTAATTTCACAAGATGGCGCCTAAGAGGTGGAGGCCCAACCCATTGATATATATTCGCTATGGTATAGTTGAGGTCATTAAAAGAACGAACTTGAGTTATCATAAAGGAACAATTTTCTTAACTTGATTCGGTTATAAGTATCGAGACAAGTCCTCTTAATATGCCCTACTCATGAGTGAGCTTCGTAATCATAAAATTTTTACCACAAGGACCTCGTCCTTATATAACATCCACCGCAGCCTGTAGCTGGTTTAAATATCTCACATCATATAAAAAAATATGAGGATCTTGTCCTCAACTCCGTACCACAAGTAATATGCATATTGTGCCAACAAAAATTTTTCATTCCCTTTCTTTTTCTTCTAAATAAATTCCGTCAAACAAAATTATAACATATAATGAACCCTCGCACTGATAGGGAATAAAATTCACAATTTAAATCAAATTTCTTGAAATCACATCAAAACCCACATCACAACTATTTTTAATGACTAACACATAATGATAGACATAGATATCTCCATATAATCTCCCAACAAGAGTATGCACATAAGTAAATTTATGATTACGAAGCTCACTCATGAGTAGAGCATATTAGGAGGACTTGTCTTGATACTCATAACCGAATCAAGTTAAGGAAATTGTTCCTTTATGATAGCTCAAGTTCGTTCTTTTAATGACATCAGCTATACCATAGCAAATATATATCAATGGGTCGGGCCTCCACCTCTTAGGCGCCATCTACCCCTTTTTTCACCCCTAATTGGTAGTGTAAGTAGAGTAATAACTGTAATGGAGTACGTGGCATGTGTACTCTGATGGAATAGATTTCTTCCAAGTCTGGAATAATTTCTCATGATGTTCCTAGTATCACTATATTCATAGCAACCAATATGCGGTCAAACTGCTCATACTGAATCTGTGCCGGATAACTAGGATATCCATTATGGGAAATCCCACACCAGTGGTGCATTTAAAGATTACTACCCCACGCGAGTGCCCTGATTAACTGGATCACTATGAGTACTCTGAAATTGTTTCCATGACCCTGCTGATACTGAAATGTAGAATTATTAAGGACACGAGAATAACAAAAGTCTCATTATCATCCCATTCAAATCTCAGCTCTTAATCATACACAAGTTTCGACAAACCTTTCAATACCACATATCTACAGCTCAAGCCAAAACTAATATAACACATGACCCCGCAATCTGATCGTTGATAGTGGACTCCCCTCACTTGGAACGAAGCCATAGGTCACAACATCCGATAATCCATAATGTTAACCTTCACAACTGATATAATTCAACTAGATGCCAGGGCCCATTGCACCCCTACATGATTCACTGGATGATCTCTCAATACTTTCGCATCCTCAATCTTGGAAACACGTGGTAAGAATGATTGAGTAATCCTGGCTCCCTTATAACCCCTTTGTGGCACCACTAATCGTTGGTGCATAATTATTACCGAGTGCGCAATTTCATACACGAGTGGATGTAAAACAACATAACTTATATAATTTAAGTTGAATAAATGTCGCACTATAAGGAATGAAAGAAGTGAGGTTATCCTAATAGTTCTGTAGCATCTCGAAGATAAGTACAGACGTCTCCATACCGATCCTCAAGACTCTACCAAACTCGCTTATGACTTGTAGCACCTATAAACCTAGAGCTCTGATACCAACTTTTCACGACTCAATTTCCCCTCTGTTGGGTTTCGTGATGGCACCTAGTCTTAAGTACTTCATTAATTGATTGTACTTGTATTTATTGTTTGTTGAGAAACAATTATGTTGTCCTTGTTGCCTGCTATTTATATCACTGGTTGATCATTGTTTCCATCATTGTTATCTGCTTCCTATTATTTTGTACGCTATCTTTCACATGTTTATTTGGCAGTGTAGTCCTAGCCTCGTCACTACCTCGCCGAGGTTAGGCTAGGCACTTACCAGCACATGGGGTCGGTTGTGCTGATACTATACTTCTGTATATTTTTTATGTACAGATCCAGGTATTTGATCGATAGTAGCTATTCGTTACGATCGAGACTGAAGGTAAGCCTACTGCAACGTTCGCAGGCTTTGGAGTCACATTTTTATTTTATATTCTCACTACTGTACTTATTTTCTTACGGTTGTGTTTAGAAATGGTAGCGAAAAATTCTATAGAGCTTATGACTTGTACTACCGGGTTTTTGGGAAGATGTTCATTGTATAAGAATTCTATTTCAGAAGAATTTTAGATGTTATTATTCATGGTTGTTATTCCACAATTATTAGGCTTACCTAGTCCTTAAGACTAGGTGCCATCACGAAACCCAACGGAGGGAAAATTGGGTCGTGACGAAGACAATATAAATTTATAATATTGGTTTGATCCATTAATCAAAAGGTGTTGGTACATTTATTTGGGTACAAATTTGTACACTTATATTTTTTAGTTTTGCTTCTATAATGCTCCAAAAGAGTAAAAGAATGATTGTTCATATCATGTTGGTGGTCTAATAAATACAAATATTGAATAAAAATTAGATATATTACTTTTTTACCGTTACTTGCCTTCAACAATGTTGGTCATCTTGAAGAAAATGGTTATAATTAATAAATTGGTGCTAATTATTCCTTTTTTATCAATTGACCTTCTGAAAAATATTTATGCGGAATAGAGAAGCTCCTAAAACGCCATAAGCTAAAAATTAATAATGGAAGCAAGCAATCCAAAAGCATATTCACTAATTGAATGTACTTTGAAAAAGCAAAATTTTAACCCGATCATTCCAAGCTCAACTTTTTCCTATTTTTTATGTTGCTATAGTTCTAAATAGTAAGAGTTGATGTTTCATCCTACATTACCAAAAAAAACTTAATGATCCAAGCAAAATGAATAAAGTTACTTTAGAGGTAAACATGCCAAATTACAACACCAAAAAGATAGACCTAATAATTAACTTTTACATTCACAGCTTATTCAAAATAAAATAGTAGATAATGACAATGAGAGAAATTTACTTGAGATGCTTCCTAGACCACCTAGTATATCTTGGTGAACCTCTTACAATCACTAATTCATCTTCATCTTTGTATCACAAAAACCAGCCATGTGCAATCCCAAAAAAAAAAAAAATCTTCAGAGAATGCATGTTTACAACTGCTATGAGGTTTTCCGACTGATTTATATAGTGACATCTTATTAGTTTAGTAGTTTTTGGATAAAATTTCTTGCCAATTTTCCTTCTAATTGTTTGAATTTACAACTTACTTTGAATTTTGAACATCATAGAGCGACCTCAAAGACTCCACAAATATTCACTATCACATTCATATTCACACACAACTAATACAGAAAATACATGCAAACCTTTTCTTCATATGAATACACACTAAAATTATAAATTTCTTGCACATACGCAATTCAATCTAAACCATTGTCTATTCGATGATTTCATAACCATTTATGCATCAACCTCTTTCACACCTATTTCCACGGTTGTTCAGTCTTATCTTTCGGCCGAAAAACCTTATTAAACATAGCACCATCAAGCCACTTCATAATTTAGCGATTCAACTCATCTTTTCTTTTTTCCGCATAAAGATCATCAATCACTTATTTGAAATGAAGGCATATTATATTATTTATTTTTCTCTGCTTGTACAATATTGGTCTCTTTTGAGTTTGTGGGATATGAAGTCGGGTCTGAATTTAAAGGATGTTGCCTACTTAAACATAGAGTGTCAGGCATTGTCACACCTCCTTTTTTCGCCCCCCGCGAGGGGGTAAAGGAGTTTTTTCCAATTAAAGGACAATCGAAACGGGATTTATTATTAACATTCAGAGTCGCCACTTGGGATATTTATGGTGTCCCAAGTCACCGGTATAATCCCGAATCGAGGAAAAGAATGACTCTGTTTAACAGTCCGCGAACCAGAAATCCGGATAAGGAATTCTGTTAACCCACGAGAAGGTGTTAGGCATTCCCGAGTTCCGTAGTTCTAGCACGGTCGCTCAACTGTCATGTTTAGCTTATTTAACTGATTTTTATACATGGTGTAACTTATATGCCAATTTTAACTTTTAACCGCTTTAATTTAATTTATCAAAGAAAATTGAAGGTCGTTTGAGACATGTCTTTGGATTGCGCCGCATGAAATGAACCCACAATTCTGAACACATCTGATTTGACATTTTAGGATTTGGATTTGGGTCACATGAAATGCACACCCGAATTTAAGAAGGTAAGATTATTAAGCACGCACCTAAAGAGACTATCGTGTTATTATTTTTGGGGAAAGCCGTGAAATTCGCTAAACGGCCCCTCCCGAAATCTAAGCAGTTAATATATTCACTTATGAGGGCCCCGTAGTTTGTGCCTTTTCATTTGGCGAGGCTCGTCTCATTTTTATTTTAACAGGATAATCCTACAGTGACTACATTCTGTCTATTTTTTTGTTGTCTCTAAAATGAAAGAAGAAAAAGTCCTAATTAATTTAACATGCTTATGAGTTGAGGCCTAATCCAACGTTCAGTTAGCAGAAAATGGACTCCAGTTCGATTTAGCATAGGTAGGTTATTGTCAATTGCATTACAGGACGAAGCTAAACACAATATTTCAGATTTTTAGCAAGTGGGCTGCTTTCAATTATTATCCACCTATTGTTGGCGGTATTGAAACCTCTATGACTAAGGAACTAACAAGTTCAAACAGGCGGATTCAATAGTGAAAGAAAAAATGAACTCATGCTATCTTCATCTCATTCCCGTTATTTAGATGGTTGGACAATAATGGACATACATTAAACATGTACTATCTAACAGGTAAATTGAAATAAACAGAGTACTCTTCATGGCAGCCTCATCCTTGTTTTACTAAGAGCATACATGGAAATTCATAAACTAAGTTACTATAAAATTGCTCAGTTATGCATCACAACTAACTACAAGATTATAATAAAGGAAGAGAACTATTATATGCAACTAATGCTCCATATACAACTAATAGTGAACTCAAAATAACTTCAACTTTTCGATTTTTTGTATTCATGCTTCAAGTTCAGCTTACAGGATTCAGTGAATCAATTGTGTACCTGGTATTGGAAAGCAAAAGAAGAAGAGGAATGATCAACACAACAGTAGCATACACAGCAACACAGAACAGCCCAGTAACAAACAGTAGCAGAAAACCCAACGACCAGATTTAAACCAAGCAGAAAACCCAAGAATCAATGAAATAGTTCAGATTTTTTTTTCTTTTCACTAGAACAGAAACACACTAAAAAATCACTCAACTTTGTGTGCAAAATACAGCCTATAAAACACTCTATATCTCTGTCACGACCCAAACCCGATCGTGATGGCGCCCAACCCTAAAGCTAGGCAAGCCTGACCAACAGTCACTCTGATATCAACCATAAATTTCAAAACCGACCATTTAAGGAGAATATAATAGTTTTAGAATAATAACCCAATATTTATAGATAAATAATACTGAGAAATACGAAGTCTGATAAAAATACTCCCAAAAGATCTGGGGTCACGAGTCTAGAGCCTCTAAACAAAACTGGATAACAATATCTGAATGAAAATACCCAAGTCTGGAAATGTATATATACATAAAACTGAAATAGGAAGAGTAGCCAGGTCCTGCGAACGTCAAGGAGCTACCTCAACAACTCTGATAAGCTCTGAAAACAAGACTGCTTAGCTAAACCTCCGGTGTACCTGAATCTGCACACATGGTGCAGGGAGTAGGGGTGAGTACTACCGACTCAGTGAGTAATAAGCATATAAAATATCTGAAGATAAAAAATCCACGAAATGCCACAAAGTAAAGCTAAAACTAACAGCCCGACACCTTACTACGAACCAACAACAAAACAACATTAAGTATATCAGTCAAGTATAATGCAAGGATGCAATGCAATGCACATGAACACGCTGTGGCATACAGCCCGATCCATTTAACATCGACGGCGCACACTGGGGGTGTGTACAGACTCCGGAGGGGCTCCTTCAGCCCAAGCGCAATATAATCATAACATTCGCTGCGGCGTGCAGCCCGATCCATACTCAGTCCACAATATGCATATGAGTCACGTAACAGATTCAATTAATTTCCCAATTTCCAATTTATTAAGAAGAATATACTTTAGATATTTAACTTCCGGAAAAGTGACTTAGCATTTCATAACATAGATTAAACACAGGACTGAGATCAATGATTATACAAAGCATGCTATCACAATGATATTCATCCTCTGAGGATGCAACAGATCGGCACAAGGCCCCAAACATGGCAATAAGCCCAGATATAATCAATACAGGGTGCGTATCAATCGCCAATATAGAAACATTCTTGTTCGGGATGGACCAAGTCATAATCCCCAGTCATAACCAATCCCGCACCTGCCATAGGGTGTGAGTAACGCCCTACAATAGCGTCACAATGTGATAAGCCGGGGTTTCAAATCCTCAAGCCATCATATACACCAACTACTCACCTTTAACCGGCCGTAGAATGGTCCGCGATGCCTTTTCCTTTTGTATCGACCTCCTCGCGCGTCGAATCTAGTCAAAATCACAACGAATACATAAATATGGGTTAAGGAAATATAACCCAATCAAAAAATACTCGAAAAGTACTAAAATTCACGAAGTTGGTAAAACCCGAACCCCGGGCCCACTTCTCGAAAAATTACAAAATTCAAATCTTCGGAATCCTCGTCTCACCACGAGTCCGTACATATAAAATACACAAGAATCGGAGTCCATTTGACCCCTCAAATCGTCAATTTAGACTCTCTTAGGCTTCAAGCCCTAACCTCCATTTTTACCCTTTAATTCCTTGAATTTTCAGTGTTTAATCCTTGTTTTTATACCATAACAACATTATTTGAGGCTACAAATTCATACCTGATAGAATCTCCTTCGAAAACTCTCCAAATCGCCCAAAATCGCCTCTTCCGGAAGTCCCAAAATGTTTTCTAACTTCTAAAATTCGAAACCACTGTTTCATTAAACCCTCAGCATTTTTCGCTTCTGCGGTCCAGCCACCGCTTATGCGGTCTTTTGACTGCTTTTGCGGTTATTACTAACCCTCCCAAAAATCGCTTTTGCGAGCACAAATCCGCTTTTGCGGTTTTCCAACTTCCGCTCCTGCGGTTATTTTTCCGCTTTTGCGGAATATGCCAGCCCCTCTCCAGGACCGCTTTTGCGATCACTCAGCCGCATCTGCGGAACCGCTCCTGCGGTCCTTTTTCCGCAGATGCGGAAATACCTGGAGCTTCAAATAACATACCTGCTGCAAACTTCAAAAATTCCCGTTTAACCATCCGAAATCACCCCGAGGCCCTCGGGACCTCAACCAAATGCATAGATATGTTCTATTACTTCATTCAAACTTGCTCGTAACATAAAATACCATCATAAACACCAAAATCATCGAATTAACACAGATTCAAGCCTAAGTTAAACTAAAACTTCCGAAATGCGCATTCAATCAAAAACCCAACCAAATAACGTCCGAATAACCTGAAAATTTGCAGACATATCCAAAATCACCTAACGAAGCTACTGCAACTCTCGGAATTCCATTCCGACCCTCGGATCAAAATCTCACCTATCAACCGGAATTTGCCAAAATCCAACCTTAGCCAATTCAAGCCTAATTCTACACCGGACCTCCAAATTCAATTTCGATTGCGCTCCTAAGTCACAAATCATCCCTCAAAACTAGTCGAATCATCGGAAATCCATTCCGAACCTTCTAACTCATAAGTCAATATTCGGTTGACTTTTCCAAACTAACCTTCTCATAAAGAGACTTATTGTCTCATTTCTAACCGAACTCTATCCGAATTACTTCAAATTCTTCAAACACATATAATGAAACATATAGAACCATTAAACGGGGAAAATGAGGCGGTAACTCCCATAACGACGGGTCGGGTCGTTACATCCTCCCCAACTTAAGCAAACGCTCGTCCTCGAGCGGGTCAAGAAACATACCTGGAGTCTCAAACAAGTGAGGATATCTGCTCCGCATCTCCTGCTCGGTCTCCCAAGTGGCTTCCTCCACGGGCCGACCTCTCCATTGTACCTTCACCGAAGCTATGTCCTTAGATCTCAACTTTCGAACCTGACGACCCAAAATAGCCACCGGCTCCACATCGTAGGTCAAGTCCTCATCCAACTGGATCGTGCTGAAGTCTAATACATGAGACGGGTCCCCAACATACTTCCGGAGCATAGAAACATGGAACACCGGATGGACTCCCGACAAGCTAGGTGGCAAAGCAAGCATATAGGCCACCTCCCCAATCTTCCTAAGTATCTCAAAAGGTCCAATGAACCTTGGACTCAGCTTCCCTTTCTTTCCAAACCTCATAACGCCTTTCATAGGCGAAACCTTCAACAAGACCTTCTCGCCCACTGAATAAGATACATCTCGAACCTTCCGGTCCGCATAGCTCTTCTGACGCGACTGAGCTGTACGAAGTCTCTCCTGGATCACTTTCACCGTTTCTAGGGCATCCTGAACTAACTCTGTCCCCAATAATCTAGCCTCGCAGGGCTCAAACCAACCAACTGGAGATCTACACCGTCTCCCATATAAGGCTTCATACGGGGCCATCTGAATGCTGGATTGATAGCTATTGTTGTAAGCAAACTCTGTAAGAGGCAAGTAATCAGCCCAAGAACCTCCAAAATCCATGACAGGCATACAACATGTCCTCCAATATCTGAATGGTACGCTCGGACTGCCCGTCCATCTTAGGATGAAACGTTGTGCTCAACTCTACCTGTGAACCCAACTCTCGCTGAAAAGTCCTCCAGAACTGAGAGGTAAACTGAGTACCCCTATCTGATATAATAGA
>MU787972.1:6794-37253 GCA_026770625.1 Nicotiana glauca | reverse complement strand
GCTGCCCATACTAACCGCCTTTCGGCTCAAAGCATCGGCCACTACATTGGCCTTCCCCGGATGATATAAAATGGTAATGTCATAATCCTTGAGTAACTCAAGCCACCTCCGCTGCCTCAAATTTAGATCCTTCTGTTTAAACAAGTGTTGGAGACTGCGATGATCAGTATACACCTCGCAGGACACGCCATACAAATAGTGCCTCCAAATCTTCAAGGCATGAACTATGTCAGCCAACTCTAAATCATGAATAGGGTAGTTCTTCTCATGAGGCTTCAACTGACGAGAAGCATAAGCAATGACTCTACCCTCCTGCATCAACACACAACCTATCCCAACTCTCAATGCATCACAATACACGGTATAAGAACTTGAAGCTGATGGCAAGACTAACACTANACACCACGTGTCCCAAAAAAGTCACAGTACTAAGCCAGAACTCACACTTAGAGAACTTCGCATAAAGCTTCTCCTCTCTCAATCTCTGCAATACCACCCTCAGGTGATGTGCGTGCTCCTCTTGGCTACGCGAGTACACCAAGATGTCATCAATAAACACAATCACAAATGAATCCAGATACGGCCGGAACACACTGTTCATCAAGTGTATGAACGCGGCTGGGGCATTAGTCAGCCCAAATGACATAACCAGAAACTCATAGTGCCCATATATCGTCCTGAAAGCTGTCTTCATAATATCAGAATCTCTAATCTTCAGCTGGTGATAGGCTGAACGAAGATTAATCTTCGAGAACACCCTCGCTCCTTGGATATGATCAAACAAATCATTAATGCGCGGTAGAGGATACTTGTTCTTCACCGTTACCTTGTTCAACTGCTTGTAATCAATACACATCCTCATTGAGCCATCTTTCTTCTTGACAAACAACACCGGTGCACCCCACATGGACACACTCGGGCGAATGAACCCCTTATCTAGGAGTTCCTGAAGTTGCTCCTTCAATTCCTTTAACTCAGCTGGTGCCATACGATAAGGAGGACTAGAGATGGGCTGAGTGCCCGGCACCAAATCAATACAAAAGTCAATGTCCCTGTCCGGCAGCATGCCCGGCAGGTCCGCTAGAAACACATCTGGGAAATCCCTCACAACGGGAACCGAATCAAGACTAGGAGTCTCAGCTCCAACATCTCTAACGAAAGCCAAGTACGACAAACAACCCTTCCCAACCATCCACTGGGCTTTTAGGAAGGAAATCACCCTGCGGGGTACATAGTCAGTCATGCCTCGCCACTCAATCCTTGGAATACCCGGAATAGCCAACGTAACTGTCTTGGCATGACAGTCCAGAATAGCATGGTACGGAGATAACCAATCCATACCCAGAATCACGTCGAAATCCACCATGCCCAATAATAACAAGTCAACTCGGGTCTCCAGACCCCCAATAGTAACAAGACAGGATCGATATACGTGATCCACAATAACAGCATCACCCACCGGGGTAGATACATGCACAGGCAAGGCAAGACAACTACGGGTCGTACCCAAATAGTGAGCAAAATATGAAGATACATAGGAATAGGTAGATCCGAGATCAAATAAGACAGAGGCATCCCTGTGGCAGACCGAGATAATACCTGTGATGACTGCATCTGATGCACTGGCGTCTCTCCTATCTGGAAGAGCATAGAATCGAGCCTGACCACCGCCAGTACGGTCCTCACCCCTGGGGCGACCTCTGGCTACCTGGCCTCCACTCCTAGCTAACAGAGTGGGTACTGAAGAAACAGGAGCAGAAGATGAGGGCTGATCCCTCTGCTGAGACTATCTACTACGGAACCGGGGACACTGCCTCCTCATATGACCCAACTCACCGCACTCGTAGCAATGGCCTAGAGCTGGAGAAGGGGACTGATGGGAACCCCTCGCTGCAGATGAACCCTGGGCTGAAGAAGCAAGAGCAGAGCTCTGAGCTGGAAGGGCACTCAGTGTAGGCTGGCTCTGCTAATGACCCTGATGACCACGGCCTGACGAAGCCCCACTGGACTCTGAACGACCTGACTGAGGAAGTCTGAGGGGACGACCTCTGCTGCGCTGGAACTGGCCCCTAAACGGAGCACCACTGAAACTACCTGAACCTCGAGGCCTCTTAGCCTCCCTCTCCTCACGCTCCCAACGATGATCTTTCTCAATCTGACGAGCCGCATCAACTACCTCCTCAAATGTAACTGCTGTAGTCCTCTCTCTAGTCATCAATATGCGGATCGGATAGTTGAGACCATCCACAAACCTCCTGATCCTCTCGCGATCTGTCGGGACCATCTAAGTAGCATGCCGAGGTAACTGTGTAAACCTCAACTCATACTGAGTCACTGTCATATCTCCCTGAGTCAACCACTCGAACTGACGACGCAGCTCCTCCCTGTGAGACTGGGGCACATACTTCTCCAAGAATACCGTAGAGAACTACTGCCACGTGATGGGCGCTGCTCCAATAGGCCTACGCCTCTCGAACTCCTCCCACCAAGTAAATGCAGGACCTGTGAACTGGAAGGTAGTAAAAGCCACTCCACTAGACTCCAGAATACCCGCAGTACGAAGCATACACTTACACTTATCCAGAAAACCCTGGGCATCCTCGCCCTCAACACCACTGAATGTCGGATGTTGAAGCCTACCGAACCTCTCCAACTGACGCTGCTCGTCATCCGGCATAGCTGGAACCACATGAGCTGGAGCTGGTGCGACTGGCGCAACTGGTGCAGCTGGCTGAACTGGCTGAACTAGAGCTACCTTAGTTGTCTGTAAGCCCTGAACAACCTGCTCGAGTGCGCGAGCATCGGGGGTCTGATGACCACCCCCGATCTGAGAAGTAGCTGGCACTGTAGTTGTTAAAACCGCCTGAGCCAGGCCAGTGCAGACGGACAAGATCTGAGCCAAAGCCTCTTGTAGATCAGGAATCACGATGGGCACTGCCGGTGCCTGAACAAGTGCTGCTGGAGCATCTACAGCTAGAATTTGACCCTGATCCTGATCAACTAGTGCTGGAATCTGACCCTAAGCCTGGTCAACTGGTGGGTCAGCAGGTGCTGTCCCTGCTGCTCTGCCTCTACCGTGACCATGGCCTCTAGGTGGCACTGGTGGTCGTCCGCCACATTCGTTAGCACGGGTTCTCGCCATCTGCGAGAGAATAGAATAAGAAATTTTAGTTTTCATAACAACAAGCCGCACGATATGAATTTCAAGAAAGTGAGGTGTTCCTTAAAGGTTCTGTAGCCTCCCGAGGATAGATACGGATGTCTACGTACCGATCCGCGAGACTCTACTAAACCGGCTCATGACTCGTGTGGCCTAATAACCTAGGCTCTGATACCAACTTGTCACGACCCAAACCCGGTCGTGATGGCGCCCAACCCTAAAGCTAGGCAAGCCTGACCAACAGTCGCTCCCAAATCAACAATAAATTTCAAAAACCGACAATTTAAGGAGAATATAATAGTTTTAGAATAATAATCCAATATTTATAGATAAATAATACTGAGAAATACGAAGTCTGATAAAAACACTCCCAAAAGATCTGGGGTCACGAGTCTATAGCCTCTAAACAAAATTGGATAACAATATCTGAACGAAAATACCCAAGTCTGGAAATGTATATATAAATAAAACTGAAATAGGAAGAGTAGCCAGGTCCTGCGAACGTCAAGCAGCTACCTCAATAACTCTGATAAGCTCTGGAAACAAGACTGCTCAGCTAAACCTCTGGTGTACCTGAATCTGCACACAAGGTGCAGGGAGTAGGGGTGAGTACTACCGACTCAGTGAGTAATAAGCATATAAAATGTCCGAAAATAAGAAATCCACGAAATGCCACAAAGCAAAGCTAAAACTAATAGTCCAACACCTTACTACGAACCAACAGCAAAACAACATCAAGTATATCAGTCAAGTATAATGCAAGGATGCAATGCAATGCACATGAATACGATGTGGCGTACAGCCCGATCCATTTAACGTCGATGGCGCTCACTGGGGGTGTGTACAGACTCCGGAGGGGCTCCTTCAGCCCAAGCGCAATATAATCATAACATTCGCTGTGGCGTGCAGCCTGATCCATACTCAGTCCACAATATGCATATGAGTCACGTAAAAGATTCAATTAATTTCCCAATTTCCAATTTATTAAGAAGAATATACTTTAGATATTTAACTTCCGGAAAAGTGACTTAGCATTTCATAACAGTGATTAAACACAGGACTGAGATAAATGATTATACAAAGCATGCTATCACCATGATATTCATCCTCTGAGGATGCTACAGATCGACACAAGGCCCAAACATGGCAATAAGCCCAGATATAATCAATACAGGGTGCGTATCAGTCGCCAATATAGAAACACTCTTGTTCGGGATGGACCAAGTCACAATCCCCGGTCATAACCAATCCCGCACATGCCATAGGGTGCGAATCACGCCCTACAATAGCGTCACAATATGATAAGCCGGGATTTCAAATCCTCAGGCCATCATATACACCAACTACTCACCTCTAACCGGCCGTAGAATGGTCCGCGATGCCTTTTCCTTTCGTATCGACCTCCTCACGCGTCGAATCTAGTCAAAATAACAACGAACACATAAATATGGGTTAAAGAAACATAACCCAATCAAAAAATACTCGAAAAGTACTAAAATTCACGAAGTTGGTAAAACCCGAGCCCCGGGACCACTTCTCGAAAAATTACAAAATTCACATCTTCGGAATCTTCGTCTCACCACGAGTCCGTACATATGAAATACACAAGCATCGGAGTCCATTTGACCCCTCAAATCGTCAATTTAGACTCTCTTAGGCTTCAAGCCCTAACCTCCATTTTTACCCTTTAATTCCTCGAATTTTCAGTGTTTAATCCTTGTTTTTATACCATAAAAACATTATTTGAAGCTACAAATTCATACCTGATAGAATCTCCTTTGAAAACTCTCCAAATCGCCCAAAATCGCCTCTTCCCGAAGTCCCAAAATATTTTCTAACTTCTGAAATTCGAAACCACTGTTTCATTAAACCCTCAGCATTTTTTGCTTCTGCGGTCCAGCCACCGCTTATGCGGGACCGCTTCTGCGGTCTTTTGACTGCTTTTGCGGTTATTATTAACCCTCCCAAAAATCGCTTTTGCGAGCATAAATCCGCTTTTGCGGTTTTCCAACTTCCGCTCCTGCAGTTATTTTTCTGCTTTTGCGGAATATGCCAGCCCCTCTCCAGGACCGTTTTTGCGATCACTCAGCCGCATCTGCGGAACCGTTCCTGCGGTCCTTTTTCCGCAGATGCGGAAATACCTGGAGCTTCAAATAACAGACCTGCTGCAAACTTCAAAAATTCCCGTTTAACCATCCAAAATCACCCCGAGGCCCTCGGGACCTCAATCAAATGCACAGATATGTTCTATTACTTCATTCAAACTTTCTCATAACATAAAAACACTATCATAAACACCAAAATCATCGAATTACCACGGATTCAAGCCTAAGTTAAACTAAAACTTTTGAAATGCGCATTCAATCAAAAACCCGACCAAATAATGTCTGAATGACCTGGAAATTTGCAGACATATCCAATATCACCTAACGAAGCTACTGCAACTCTCGGAATTCCATTCCAACCCTCGGATCAAAATCTCACCTACCAACCGGAATTCGCCAAAATCCAACCTTAGCCAATTCAAGCCTAATTCTACACCGGACCTCCAAATTCAATTCCAATTGCGCTCCTAAGTCACAAATCATCCCCTGAAACTAGTCGAATCATCGAAAATCCATTCCAAGCCTTCTAACTCATAAGTCAACATTCGGTTGACCTTTCCAAACTAACCTTCTCATAAAGAGACTTATTGTCTCATTTCTAACCTAACTTTATCCGAATTACTTCAAATTCTTCAAACACATATAATGAAACATATAGAAGTATAAAACGGGGAAAACGGGGCGGTAACTCCCGTAACGACGGGTCGGGTCGTTACATACATATTCTTATGTATCTTCATATTTTTTTGCATTTGAGTATGCCTCGTGATTCTCTTGATGTTCATGTTTCTGTGTCTATATCGATCGAAGATTCTATAGTAGTTGATCGGGTTTAACAGTTCTGTGTTGTCACTATTAAGAATTTTAATACAGTAGTTAATCTTCTGCTGCTAAATATGGTGGATTTTGAGGTCATTCTCGGCATGAATTAGTTGTCCCCATATCATGCTATCATGGATTTTCATGCCAAGAGTGTGACTTTGGCCATGCCTAGGGTGTGTAAATTAGAGTGGAGAGGGACCCTCAGTCACTTCACTAGAAAAGTGGTTTCATATTTGAAGGCTTGACATATGGTTGAGAGGGTGTTTGGCATATTTGGCGTATATTCGTGATTTTAGTGAGGATATTCCTTCTATAGATTCAGTACAAGTTGTGATCGAGTTTCCAGAGGTGTTTCCTACATATATTGTGGGTATGCCACCTGACTGGGATATCGACTTTTGCATTGATTTGGTTTTAGGCACTTAGCCTATTTATATTCCACCGTACCGTATGGCTCAGCTAAGTTGAAGAAATTGAAAGATCAGTTGTAGGATTTGCTTGACAAGGGATTCATTAGACCTACTATTTCACCTTGGGGTATGTCAGTGTTGTTTGTTAAGAAAAAGAATGGTTCGTGAGGATGTGCATTGACTACCAGCAGTTGAACAAGGTTATTATCAAGAACATGTATTTGTTGCCTAGGATTGATGATTTATTCGATCAAATTTAAGGTGCCAAGGTATTTTCTAATATTGATTTGAGATATGGCTACCGTCAAGTGAAGATTATGGCATCAGATGTCCCTAAGACAACTTTTAAGACTTGATAAGATCATTACGAGTTCGTAGTGATGTTATTTGGCTTGACTAATGCTCCAGCAACCTTTATGGATTTGATGAACCGAGTCTTCAGGCCTTATTTGGATTTCCTTATGACTGTGTTCATTGATGATATCGTGTTTACTCTCGCAGTACAGAGGAGTGATAAGTTAGGATTTTACCATGAAAATGCCCCTACTTGCTATTGCTTTGATTACATATTGCTACAGAATAGACCTAAAATGCTTACAAGTTGTGCTTGATTGCAAGTTTGAGCGACAAGGTGACAAATGTCAAATATCGGCTCAAAACGGAGTGAAACCTGCTCAAGTGTCAAAGACCAAGTGAAGTTGAGGAATAGAAAGGCCTAGTGCGGACCGCACTGATAAGCCACGCGTCCGCGCTGGGAGATTCAGAGAGTGGTCAATTCAAGTTGCAAGCCATGCGGCCGCGCTCCACTTCTGCGCGGTCCGCGCCAGTGATATTCAGAGAGCCACCAGTGTAGGCTAAAGGCCCACTCGGCCACGCTACATATCAGTGCGGTCCACGTGGATGAGAATCAAAGAGCTGGAGATTTGGCCAAGTCAAGCCACACGGCCGCGCTGCCTTATTGCGCGGTCCGCGCCATCTTCCGCCACGACCGCGCTACATTTCTGAGCGGTCCGCGGTCCCCAACTTCAGAGAGTTAAAATTCAAGAGTTCAAGAGCCAACGCGGTTGCGCTACACTTTTGTGCGGTCCGTGCTGACCCAGCAGGTGTATTTTTGTCCATTTTGTCTAGCCCACTATAAATAGAACATTTTACCATTTTTAGGTTAAGTTGTATTTACAGAACAGAGTTGCGCTCGTGAGGAAGAAAGTTTTAGCCTATTTTGGCATTTTAGCATTAATTTCTCAATAGATTCTTGTAGTTTCTCTTTAGTTATTAATTAATATGGTTATTTCTTCTTCTATTTCTTGTGTTTCTTCTTCAATTATGTCTAGCTAAACCCATAAGCTAGGGTTGTGGCTCAACCCTAGTGTGTGTACTTGATGGGTGTTGCTTTCTAATGATAGATTGATATTGGGTATTTGTTATTTGGGTTAATTTTATGCTTTAATTAAGGATTGGTGGTTGCAAACATTGATTCTAGCTTAGTGGGTTTGACTCTTCTTGAGAAAGAGAATCTATGACCCCAAAATTGACCCAATAAGGAATTAGGATGGACCCATGAGAAATGGTAGTCCCAATTAATGGGTTGAATTTTGAGAGAGTTAACACCCTACTTGAGCCCTAGTTGCTTGGTCTAATTGGCCTACCCAATTGGTCTCGAGAGAGTCAATTGGGCAAAATCACTTTCTCTACCAAGAGGTGTGAGAGTGGGTATAATTGTGCAACATTTATAGAATAAATCCCAAATATGTCAATATATTCTTAGTAGTTTCTACCCGTTAGTTAACCACCTTGGTGATGCCACGACCCTAGTGCCTTTCTCCCTTTTAATTACAACCTAGCAATATTTCTTTAGCATAATTTAGCTTTAATCCTTAGATTACAATAGTAGTTTTAAATATAAAAACCCCAAAAATGTTAGGAGTGAAATTATAAGTACAAACGCAATTCTAGGTTAAATAGATAATACAACTCCACTCCAAGCACCCTATGAAAATTCGATCCCGAACCACTATTCGGGTAAAAGCTGTAGCGACCCACTCTCCTACATTCGTGTAGCGTTGAGTTGGCAGCGATCACTTTTTGGCGTTGTTGCTGAGGAGCTTACGGTGTTGACTATATGTTTAGCTAGTTTTGTGTTTTGCTTCTCTTTCCTTCTTGTTTACTAATTTTGTTTGTGTCGATAAATCACGTACAAATGTCTCTCAATGCAAATGACCCTCTCGGCAATGTGATAGCGGGGGAGGAGGCAGATAATCTAGAACAATATGAAATTTTACCTCAAGCTCAAAGAAGAGGTAGAAATACTAATGCAAATGCTAATCCAAATGAGAATATTCCAGACCCTCCTCCGCCACCGCCGAGAGTGGCTCCAAGAGTTTACCGAATCAAGGGTACGCCAGTGCTATTGTTCCTCCCCAAATCCGGGCGGGGAACTTTCAAATCACAACGGTTATGTTGACCTTGCTCGAGCAACAAGGGTATTTTACGGGAGCCTCCAACCAAAATGCCTACAAGCACTTGAAAGGTTTCGTAGATACATGTTCGGGTAGCAAGCAAACAAACGTGTCCGAGGATGCGTTGAGATTGAGGCTTTTCCCGTTCTCTGTTCGGGGTAAAGCATTGGATTGGTTAGAACGGCTTCCAAATCATTCCATCACATCGTGGGATGAATTGGCGGACAAATTTATTGCTAAGTTCTTTTCTCCAAGTCACTTGGCGGCTCTTCGGGATGAAATTCTAGCCTTCAAGCAAGAGCCCACAAAATCTTTGCACGAAATATGGGAGAGATTTCGAACTATGGTGAAAGAGTTCCCAAACAATGATATGACGGAGGTGATGATTCAACAAACCTTCTATCGAGGCATCAACACCACTAACCAATGTATTTTGAACAAATTGTCGGGGGAAATTTTATGAAGCTTCCTTACGATGAGGCTTGTGAAGTTTTGGATGAAATGGCCGATACTTCTTCGGCATGGCAGAGTAGAGGAAATGTTCCTCAAGCTGACCCCACGGTCATCCATTTACACAAGGAGTTGAGTGATCACAATCAAGCTATTGCCGAGATTACCACGATAATGAATCAATTGGTGAAGGCGCAATTACAACAAGTCCAAAATCCTCACCAAGTCAACGCCATGGAAGGAGTGAATATGTTAAAGAGAAGGCAAGGAGGGCAACAACCGCAAGGAAATTGTGAACAATATGATAATAGTGGTGGTTTCTCGAATGAGTGCTATGATGAGCAAAGTGAAAAGTGTCAATATGTCAATAACTACCAAGGGAATAGAAGAAATCAAGGGAATCAACAATGGCAACCCCAAGGATATTGGGGCAATCAACAAAGCGACGGAAATTGGAATAATAACAACCAACAACAAGATGGTGGACAATGGAACAACAACAATCAAAATAACAATTGGGGCAACCAAGGTAACAATCAAGGCAATTGGAACGGGAACAATCCTAATTGAGGCAACAATAATCAAGGAGGGTGGAATAATAATGGCAATCAAGGCAACCAGGGGCAAGGTTCTCAAAGGCCTCCTATGTACCAACCACCCCCTTTCCTTCTCAAGGCCCAAGTTCTTCTGGGGTGACATGGGGAGAATTGAGAGCATGTTTGAACAAATGATGAAGAAGAGCCAAGACTCCGAGGCGCAAATATCTTCTCATAACACCTCTATTCATAATTTGGAGGTGCAACTAGGGAAACTTTCCCAAGCTATGAACACTCGCCCAAAGGGTGCGCTACCAAGTGACACGGTAGTGAATCCTAAAGTCAGAAATAACAACCATATAATGGCGGTGACCAATAGGAGCAGACGAGGCGGTGATGTGCATGCCTCAAGAGATACGCGAGTTGTAGAGGATGAAGTTGAGTTGCCTAACGATGATGTGCCTTTGATTGTTGATGATGGGAATGAAGAAAATGTGCCCAATGATTTACGGATTGATATTGGTGATGAGGCCGGGATTGAGACTCAAGATGCCGTGAACGTGTCTTGGGAACATGTAATTGACATGCCCGAGCTGGTTGTCCCCAAGGCCAAGGCACCCTTGCCTAGGCCACCTCTACCTTACCCTCAAAGATTGGCAAAGCAGAAAAGAGACAATCAATTCAAAAAATTCATCGAGATGATGAAGAGTCTCACTATTAATGTGCCGTTGGTGGAGGCACTTGAACAAATGCCAGGGTATGCAAAATTCATGAAGTATCAAGTGAGTTCTATAGTGCACTCCATGGTCCCGAAACTTGAAGATCCCGGAGCCTTCACTATTCCTTGCACTATAGGTAGTGCCGAGTTCGCCAAAGCTCTTTGTGATTTGGGGGCGAGTATAAACTTAATGACATATTCGGTCTTCAAGACCTTAGGAATCAGACAACCTCGCCCAACTTCAATGAGGCTCCAAATGGCGGATCGGTCAGTAAAGCGGCCTTTGGGTATAATTGATGATGTCCTTGTTCGTGTTGATAAATTCATCTTGTCGGCCGACTTCGTTATATTGGAATGTGAGGTGGATTTTGAAGTCCTGATTATTCTTGGGAGACCTTTCCTAGCTATGGGGAAGGCTTTGGTCGATGTTGAGGCGGGAGAGTTGACCTTCCGTGTGGGTGATGAGAAGGTGGTGTTCCATGTGTGCAAGTCTATGAGGCAACCAAATAGCACTGAGGTGTGCTCGTTTGTGGACATTATCACAGCCGTGATAGAGGATGACACAAGCTCCATGATCAATGTTGAAGATCCTCTTGAGGCCGTGTTTCTTAACATGGATGTCAATGATGATGCCGGTAGAGTGGAGTGCGTTAATGCATTGCATGGTATGGGTTCATATTCATATAAGCCTAGAAAGTTATCTTTGGATCTTGAAAACCGCAAAACTCCACCCACAAAGCCATCGATTGAGGAGCCACCAGTGTTGGAGTTGAAGCCCCTTCCTCCACACCTCAGGTATGAATTTTTGGGTTCAAATTCCACTTTGCCTGTTATTCTTTCGTCTTGCTTAACTAACATGCAGGTTGACGCCACTTTGGCGATTCTTCAAAAGCGCAAAAGGACGATTGGATGGACATTAGCCGATATTCGGGGGATAAGCCCCCCATTTTGCATGCACAAAATCATCTTGGAGGAGGATGCAAGGCCTTCTCTTGAACATCAAAGAATATTAAATGAGGCGATGCAAGAAGTGGTAAAGAAAGAGGTTATCAAGTGGTTAAACGCCGGTGTGGTTTACCCGATCTCGGATAGTTCATGGACCTCTCCGGTCCAATCTGTGCCAAAGAAGGGTGGAATGACGGTAGTGACCAATGCCAACAGTGAGTTGATTCCTACTCGGACGGTTACAGGTTGGAGAGTGTGTATGGACTATAGAAAGCTTAACAAGGTGACAAGAAAAGATCATTTATCACTACCATTCTTGGACCAAATGCTCGATCGTCTTGCGGGCCGGGCCTTTTATTGTTTTCTAGATGGTTCCTAGGGGTACAATAAAATTCTAATTGCCCCGGAGGATCAAGAGAATACGACATTTACATGTCCTTATGGCACGTTCTCTTTCTCGAGAATGCCATTTGGACTATGTAATGCCCCGACGACCTTCCAAAAGTGTATGATGGCAATTTTCACCGATATGGTGGAGGATATCTTGGAGGTCTTCATGGATGATTTCATCGTGGTTGGGGATTCATTTGAGGAATGCTTGGTGAATTTGGATAGGGTATTGGCTAGATGCGAAGAAACCAACCTTGTGCTCAACTGGAGAAATGCCACTTTATGGTGGAATAGGGTATTGTATTGGGTCACAAAATCTCAAAGCAAGGAATTGAAGTTGATAAGGCAAAAATCGAGGTTATTTCAAGGCTTCCTCCCCCTACTTCTGTCAAAGGGGTGAGGAGTTTTCTTGGTCATGCCGGGTTCTACCGGCGATTCATTAAAGACTTCTCGAAGATTGTGAACCCACTTTGCAAATTGTTGGAAAAGGATGCCAAGTTTCTCTTTGATGAAAGGTGCATGGAGGTTTCTGAGCTATTGAAGCACAACTTGACCACAACCCCCATCATTACCGCACCAAATTGGAGCCCTCCTTTTAAGCTTGTAAGCGATGCTAGCGACATTGCGGTTGGGGATATTTTGGGCCAAAGGATCAACAAGATGTTCCACCCCGTGTACTACGCCAGTAAGACAATGAATGAAGCCCAAAGAAATTACACTGTCACCGAGAATGAGTTATTGGCTATCATTTTTGCCATGGAAAAGTTCCGACCGCACCTTATGGGAGCCAAAGTGATTGTGCACACGGACCATGCTGCCCTACGGTATTTGATGACCAAAAAGGACTCTAAAGCAAGATTGATAAGACGGTTGCTACTTCTTCAATAATTTGACTTAGAGATAGTGGACCGGAAGGGAAGTGAGAATCAAGTTGCGGATCATTTGTCCTGGTTGGAGGAAGAAGGGAGGCCATGTGACGGCCTTGAGATATATGATACTTTTCCCGACGAACAACTTCTTTCCGTTTCTATGTGTGACATGCCATGGTTCGTGGACATCGCTAACTTCATTGTGACCGGAAATGTCCCGTGTGAGCTCCCTTCCAACCAAAGGAAGAAACTCAAGAGGGATAGCTTGGATTTTTATTGGGATGATCCGTATTTGTTTAAAATCTGCACGGATGGTGTGATAAGAAGATGTGTCCCGGAAGATGAACAACTGATCATATTGGAGTCTTGTCACTCCTCTCCTTATGGTGGCCATCATGGAGGGGTGAGGACGACTTTAAAGGTTTTGAGTTGCGGTTTCTATTGGTTGACGTTGTTTAAAGATGCTATTGACTTGGTGAAGAGATGTGATGCATGCCAAAGAGCCGGCGGTATTTCAAAAAGAGATGCGATGCCCCTCAATACAATTCTAGAGGTAGATATTTTTGATGTTTGGGGCATCGATTTCATGGGTCCGTTCGTGAGGTCTTGTGGGAACACTTACATACTCATGGCGGTGGATTATGTCTCAAAATGGGTTGAAGCAGTAGCTTTGCCAAACAATGAAGCCCGAAGTGTTGTGGCATTTTTGAAAAAGTGTATCTTCACAAGGTTTGGTACTCCTCGTTCTATTATTAGTGATGGGGGGTCTCACTTTTGCAACAAAGCTTTTGATTCATTACTTGCTAAGTATGGAGTTAATCACAAAGTGACCACCCCTTATCATCCACAAGCTAGCGGTCAAGTGGAAGTCTCAAATCGGGATATAAAGAGTATTTTGTCCAAGACGGTAAATGCTAATAGGGCCGATTGGTCGAAAAAATTGGATGATGCTCTTTGGGCTTATCGGACGGCTTACAAGACTCCAATTGGTATGTCTCCGTATCAGTTGGTGTTTGGTAAGGCTTGCCACCTTCCGGTGGAATTAGAGCACAAGGCTATGTGGGCGTTGAGAAAATTGAACTTGGAATGGGATGTTGCAGCCAATCTCCGTGTTGAGCAATTAAATGAGCTTGATGAGTTTAGATTTCATGCCTACTCCAGCTCGTCCTTGTATAAGGACAAGATGAAGTACCTTCATAACAAATATTCTCAGGGAAAAGAATTCAAGGTTGGCGATATGGTTCTTCTTTTTAACTCCCGATTGAGGTTATTTCTAGGAAAGCTCAGGTCTAAGTGGAGTGGCCCTTTTGAAGTGGTATTTGTGACTCCTTTTGGTGCTCTTGATCTCAAGAACAAGAATGGTGAAGTATTTTGGGTCAACGGGCATCGTGTGAAGCATTATTTGGGAAATTATGATGACAGCCACGTGGTGGCACTCCTTCATTTGAAATGATGAGATGGTAACATGCGTCGTGCCGCGACGTTAAATCAGGCGCTTCTAGGGAGGCAACCCATGTCTTTTTCTTTTTCTTTGATTTTCTTTGTAGACTAGGATTTTTGAGCGAATTGTTTGTGATATGTTGCAGGGATAATGTTGAAGAAGTGCAAAACAAAAGTACAAAATAACAGGTCTCTAAAGTTTGCCACGCGGCCGCGCTACTTATCAGTGCGGTCCGCGCTGGCATGTGCAAAGATGACTAAGTCTCTGAAGTTATCAGCACGGACGCGGTGCATAATTGCGCGCTCCGCGCTGGTAGGACCAATGTTTCATGCTCTCTAAAGTTTCCCATGCGGGCGCGTAGCATAACAGTGCGGTCCGCGTGGGAAGCTTGATTCAATGCTGATGGATGCAAACCCAACGCGGTCCGCAACCATTTTTGCGCGGCCGCGCTGGTAGGTAGGTATGGGGCCCCAGAGTTTTCTATAAATAGAGACACAAGGCCTCACTTTATCCCTTTCGCACTTTGACATCCTGAGCCCTATTCCACTATTCGTCTCTGAGACTAGCCATGTGTGTTTGCATCAAGTGCTTTGATTCTTCATATTTCCTGGTAACATTTCTTACAAATAGCATTAATTAGTTTGCATTTTTTATTTTGTTTGCTTCCCAGTAGTGTAGCTTCTTCTTTCTTCCCATTTTTCTTAGGGTTTAATGATTAGGTTAGTTTTCTTGTTAGTTTTGACTGCTGAGCATGATTTTCTATATGAATAATTGAGTAGGGACAACTAGGACCCAAAAATATGAAAAAAAATGGACAGGATTGTCAAACCCTAACTCAGTTCATGAACATGACCCAACGCGGACGCGTGTCCTTTCTGCGCGGTCCGTGTTGGTTCTTTTGTATGCTTAACTTGTTACCAGCGCGGCCACATCGCGCTTTTGCGCGGTCCGCGCTGGCCCAACGCGGCCGCGGTCCATATTAGTGCGGACCGTGTTGGGAGATTCAGAGAGGTGTTGTTGGAGGTATATGCCTAGCGCGGCCGCACTCCAGTTTTACGCGGTCTGCATTGCCCCCAGCGCGACCGCGTGACTATTTTGCGCGGTCCGCGCGCCATTGTTCTGCTGTGTCCTGCTTCTATGTTATGCAATCAACTGTGTCCTCCTATTGTGTTATTCATCTATTTAACTGCATATGTTTAAACTAACAATGTTAGATGTGTATTTTTACAGATCATGGTTAAACAACGAGGCGGTAAACAAACACAACAACCCGGGAGAGGTGGTGCCTCCCGAGGGGGTAAGGGATAGAGAACAGCTAAACTCACTCCCCAAGCTCGGGCAAACATTAAAAAGACTCGAAAACTGATACGAGTTGCTGATAGGGCTGCCTCTCATTCTTCGGGGAGTGAGTATGTGCCATCCAAAAGCATATCCTCAGATTCTGTCCCAACTTACATAACCGACCCCCTCCACCTAGTTGATAGTCCTCCACCATCACGCTCAATCAAAATACCAGTGAATGTAGTCTCAGATTCGTCTGATGAGTCCGCAACAGGTGGTGGTGAGCAATACTCCACCTCCCCCATAGTTTCACTATCCGGGGAGAGTGGAGGCCATGGTGAATAAGAATCAGAGAACTGGAGATTTGGCCAAGTCAAGCCACGCGGCCACGCTGCCTTATTGCGCGGTCCACTCCATCTTTTGCTGTGACCGCGCTACATTTCTGCGCAGTCCGCGGTCCCCAACTTCGGAGAGTTAAAATTCAAGAGTTCAAGAGCCAACGCGGATGCACTACACTTTTGCACGGTCCGCACTGACCCCGCAGGGGTATTTTTATCCAGTTTTTCTAGCCCACTATAAATAGAACATTTTACCATTTTTAGGTTAAGTTGTATTTATAGAACAGAGCTGCGCTCGTGAGGACGAATGTTTTAGACTATTTTGGCATTTTAGCATTAGTTTCTCAATTGATTCTTGTAGTTTCTCTTTAGTTATTAATTAATGTGGTTATTTCTTCTTCTATTTCTTCTGTTTCTTCTTCAATTATGTCTAGCTAAATCCATTAGCTAGGGTTGTGGCTCAACCCTAGTGTGGGTAGTTGATGGGTGTTGCTTTCTAATGATAGATTGTAATTGGGCTAATTTATGCTTTAATTAAGGATTGGTGGTTGCAAACATTGATTCTAGCTTAGTGGGTTTGACTCTTCTTGAGAAAGAGAATCTATGACCCCAAAATTGACCCAACAAGGAATTGGGATGGACCCATGAGAAATGGTAGTACCAATTAATGGGTTGAATCTCGAGAGAGTAAACACCCTACTTGAACCCTAGTTTCTTGGTCTAATTGGCCTACCCAATTAGTCTCGAGAGATTCAATTGGGCAAAATCACTTTCTCTACCGAGAGGTGTGAGAGTGGGTACAATTGTGCAACGGTTATAGCATAAATCCCAAATATGTCAATCTATTCTTAGTAGCTTCTACCCGTTAGTTAACCACCTAGGTGATGCCATGACCCTAGTGCCTTTTTCCCTATTAATTACAACCTAGCAATATTTTCTTAGCATAATTTAGCTTTAATCCTTAGATTACAATAGGAGTTTTAAATATAAAAACCCCAAAAATATTAGGAGTGTAATTAGAAGTACAAACGCAATTCTAGGCTAAATAGATAATACAACTCCACTCCAAGCTCCCTGTGGAAATTCTATCCTGAACCACGATTCGGGTAAAAGTTGTAGCGACCCACTCTCCTACATTCGTGTAGCATTGAGTTGGCAGCGATCAAGGAGCATGAGCAATACGTGTGGATTGTACTTCTTACTTTGAAGGATTGTTAGTTATATGCTAAGTTTCGATGTGTGAGTTCTAGTTAGAATCATTTACATTTTTGGGTCATGTTGTGTCTTCAGAAGGTATCAAGGTGGATCCTAAGAAAATAGAGGCAGTTCAAAATTGGCCTAGACCTACTTCAACTACAGAGATTCAGTGTTTCTTGGATTTGGAAAGCTACTATCACCGGTTAATTGAGGGGTTTTCATCTATCTTAGCCCCGCTAACTAAGTTGACTTAGAAGGGTGCTTTTTCAGATGGTCCAATAAGTATAAGAAGAGATTTTAGAAGTTCAAGACTGCCTTGACTAAAAACCAGTATTGGTGTTGTCCACAGGATCATCTTACACTGTGTATTGTGATGCATCACATATTGGAGTTGGCGCGGTGTTATGCACGATGCTTGCATCATTGCTTACGTGTCTCGTCAGTTGAAGGTCCATGAGGAGAATTACCCTATGCATGATTTGGAGTTAGCAACCATTGTTCACACACTCAATATTTGGAGGCACTATCTATACGGTGTGCCATGTGAGGTCTATACCGACCATCAAATTCTCCAACATATATTCAAGCAAAAGGACCCTAATTGCAAATATGGTGGCTGGTGCCTTAAGTAGGAACGCGGAAATCATGGGTAGTTTAACATTTTTACCGGCACTAGAGAGGCCATTAGCCATGGATGTTAAGGCTTTGGGTAACCTATTTGTAATGTGGAACATTTCGGAGCCTCGTAAGGTTCTTAATTGTGTTTTGACACAATCATATTTGTTGGTGTCATGACCCAAAATCCCAGCTTGAGGATCGTGATGGCACCTAGCCTCTATAACTAAGTAAGCTAATCAATAACAACACTTAAACTAGTTAACAAGATATGTTTAAAGCCGATTTCCATATAAATACCTATATGAAGGTGATGCAAGCCTACGTGGCAATAATCACAACAATATTCCCAAGACTAGATAGTATAGAGTCACGAACTCTACTAAATACATAAAAATAACTCAAAATACAATACTGTTCGGATAGAGATATGACAGTAATAATGTAAGGAAAGGACTACAAGGGACTGCGGTGATCGAGCAGCTCTACCTTGAATCCTCGTGATCAAGAAGCTAACACTACCTAGATCTACAACATCCAACGTCTGGATCTGCACAAAAATATGCAGAAGCGTTGCATGAGTAATCCATATTCAGTATCGAGTAAGTATCAAGACTAACCTCAGTGGAGTAGTGACGATGTTCAAGTCAGAACACTTACTAATCAAATAACATGTGCATATTATTAATATAAAGCTAACAAAGGAAATAATAGTAAATAAATGGAACAAAAATAAATCATGTGATAAAACAACAAAATAATCAAAGCGCATATAAAATACAAGTGAATTCAATTAAGGAAAAACAACGACATTTCTAATCCACAAAATGTTCCGGCACAAGATTTACAACAGGAGTCACTGATGAGTGGTGATTTTACCATTTATTCTAGTCTCTTTTATTTTGTTTTTGTGTCCTTTAATTATAAAATAAGGTGATTTATGGTGTGTATTGCTAGATTTTAAGGTAAATGATGCCATGAAGAGAGTTAAACTCAATTGAAGTTGAATTGAGCAAAAAAGAGTTAAACGAGTGGAAATTCCTTTAGTGATTCCGCATCCGCAGAACATTGTGCACTTTTGCGACCTTGCATCTGCGAGGAAATGGTCCGCATCTTCGGAAGAAGGTTTGGAAGGAAGAAACTGCTTCTGCGATTGATCTACCTCATCTGCGGCCGCGCATCTCCGCTTTATGTCCATATTTGCATTCACGCTCCTGCGCATGGGTGCTGCTTATGTGGAGTACCTTGTTCCCCCCAAATCTCGCTTCTACGAGCTTCTACACGCATCTGTGTAACCTCACCTGCGTGGATTGTTTCGCAGGTGCGGTCAACGGGCTTCAACTCTGGGTAATTTTGGCAAATCACATTTTTTTTCGTTTCCAAACCCACAAATACATGACCTAGCCTATTGGAAATACATCTTTGGCATATCTTTAGAATCTTTGGGCAGCCTTTACACATCTTGAGAAGAGAACACAAGTTTTGGAGCTAGGGTTCTTGCACACACACTTGGGTCTTGAAGATTTGAAGCTTTTGATTTAGAATTTCTTACCCATTTATGTTCATTTCTTTATTTCCTTGCTTTGTATTGTATATCTAAGTGTGCAATATTTATTCCAACACTTGAATCTTATTTATGATAATATTCATATTTAAAGTGTGGATAAAATATCTTGTTGTGCTTATGTATTGAACGATTTTAGTTATATTGAAGTGAGTTATTGTTTCTTTAATCATTCTTGTTCTTTAATATTTCCAAAGGGATTAGCTAACCGTAGGGCTCTCCCATTAACTTCTAATTAATTTGGAAAAGACAATTTGCGGTTGGGAAATATTAATTAACAAGAACTTGAGGCTTTAACCCTCATTTTATAGATTCTACCTAGGGATAGGATTGAACTACTTGTAGCTATATTTGGGTGTGCTTATTCTCTTAATTTTTTTAGGGATAATTCAATTAGAAAGTCTTGTTAGTCTTTGGAAGAAGCTAATATAGAATTATTACCCGAGGCTAATTAACATCAACTCGCTCATATTTGTAAAATCGTGAAATATATTGGATCGTTTCTTGAGTGTAATTCCCAATGCATCCATACTTATAGCCATTGATCACTTTATTTTCTTTCTAGGTTAGTTTATATTTCCGAATTTTGTTATAAACATTTTCTCAAAACTTTTCTAAGTGTTTGGCTTAGCATAATAAGTGATAATTCTCTTACACGCCTAATAGCCTACATATTGTTCTCAATGGGATTCAACCCAGACTCATAGTTGGGTAAATTATATTGCATCCGACCATGTCCATTTACTTTTTAGCAGTGGATTTGGACGTCATCAAAATTGGCGTCGTGGCCGGGGATCAATTTGGCGTATTTAGGTTATTTGAGAAATTAGCATAAGTGCTTTGGTCTAAACTTGAAATTTTCTTATCTTAGTTAATTTTTTGGCCAAATACATAGATGGCCCCCTAAACTTGTCCCAATATTCCACCTAGACACTTAAACACAGCCGTTGATCATTTGAATGACTTATCTATAGAAAAAATGTTCCTTTGAGACACATCCAGCTGACATGTCATTATGCATGCTGCCCACCTCTTTAGAGAGCGTGAATGCATGTATTATGCTTCTGGTGTGGATCCTAGAGAACAAGTGTTAATAGGGGGAGAAACAAAGACGAAGTAGTCCCTCTCGTCTCCATCTTCTTCCATAAACTTCCACCACTATGACAGTGTCTCCTCTACCCAAGTACTTTTTTGTCTCTTGGTAGCTTATCTTTGGTCTGCTACCAATTTCCTCATTGCCATATTCAAGCATTCCTTTATTCTAACAAAATTAAGTCTTATGAATTTGTATACAAGTGAAATAAGTCAAACCCAGTTGATAAATCATGCAATTAGAGTAGTTACGCAGCTTTTTTGGTTATTTGTATAGAGAGTTTAAACTTTAGATCAAAATGCAAATGTTTGCTTTACATTTGGAACTCTCAAAATCGTATCTTTACGGTTAAATATAGGAGCATTAAATTTGGCTTAAAATCAGTGGAAAAAGCTTCATTTGTATTCTTCTCATCTACTAGTTTTCAATTTAAATTGATATGTCGCTTACTAAAAAGGGGATACCTCTGTGATCGAAAAAATATTTTACCGAAAAAATGGACACGGTTGGATAATTTTTAAGGACCATCTGACTTAAAATGGGATTCTCCTCATTTAAATTCAAACATCAACTCTGTTGCCAATAAATTTTTGTTGCCGGAAACGTTGGTGCTTTGCAGGATTTTTCGTTTCCGACCAAGTCCAGAACTTCTCTCCCTTTCTTTTCAGATATCTAGTTTCTTTTCTTTTTGCTGATGTGCATTTTTTATATTGGTCTTGTTATCCATGTCACAGCAACTGGTATCCACGCTCTATAGAATTATCAAATTGTGTCTAAATGAAATGATTTTAATATAGATAAAGTGTTCAAATGGTTAGCGGCGATGTTTAAGTGTCTAGGTGGAATATTGGAACAAGTTTAGGGGGTCATCTATGTATTTGGCCTAATTTTTTTATTTGTTTCTTATTTATTTTCTTAGTTTTGAAAAATGGCATCATGTAATGAAAATTAGTCGGATGGTAGTTGTTCATACTTTGATGGCCATTGGCCTTATTGTGGAGGACCACACTCGTGGCAAAATTATTTAGATTCTCCTGGGGTGGATTGTGCGCACAATCTCAAACTCATGAGTGGAGTATTTTTGATAAGTGTGGTCTTCCAAATGGTCATTGGAATAATTGTGCTTATTTATCCTTCCCTTCCCCAAACCCCCGCTATGATGATTCTATTTTTTGTGATGACAAGTATAGGGGTATGGAAGTGGAAGAAATTGAGCATGGTCAAAATGGAGAGTTCAAGATCATGTTAGAATACCTACTTTAAGGAGTAAAAAAAAAGCAAAATGCCTTGGAGGAGCTTTTGGAAAATAGTCTCCAATATAATTTGGCGCTTGAGAGGTTGCACTCACAAATGGGAGAAATGCTTGAAGCTTTAGAGGTCCAAAAATCCTTGGAAGTGAACGAACCTTCCTTACAGGTTGAAGCCGAAAATCCTTCTTTGGTACTTTATCAAAACGAAGAAGAACTCTCAAATGCTCAAAATGAGAAAATGATGCTCATGTTGGAGGCCATTCTTAAAAATGAGGAGAAGCACAACATTGCACTCTTAGGACTTGAAACAAGTTTTGACTCAAAATGATGAGAATATCTGCACTTTGGAAGATCAAATTAAAATATTGGTTGAGGCTCACTATGCCTGCCAACTTGAGAGTGTGGAAAGAAGTCAAGAAGAGTCCATCTTCGAGGAAGAAAGTGAGCTTTATTTTAAGGAATCAAGAATTGAACATTTGTCAATCGACTTCATGCTTGTTGGTGATGCCAAGGAAAAAAATAGAATTAGAGTCAACCAGTGTTATTGAAAATATGGTTGAAAATGACTCTAGTTCGGGGGACCAAGAGGATGTCAAAATCTGGAAAGAATTAAAATTTGGAGGCTTGATGTCACATTCCAAGCATTTCTCAACATTGAAGTTGTGCAGTGATATGGGAATTAAATTACATGACTCAATGAGGGATTGCGAGAAAGAAAGGCAAATGCCATATATTTTACAGTTTGAAGGTACAATGAGGCAAAATGACATTCCTCACATGAAAACCAAGAAATGCAAAATGAAAAAATTAATGCTTGGTTTAATCATCTACTCACCACCCTTATCGCTCGTGGTCACAAGCTTGATTCCAAGTTAGGTGCCCAATTCATATCGTCAAAGTGGCAAAAAAAGTGGTAAAGTTGATTTGTGTAGTGCCACAACGATAAATGCGGCGTCTGGTAGGAGGCAACCCATCATTTTCAAAATTTTTAGTCGTTTTTGAAATTTTCTTTTTTAGAATAGCTTAGAATATTATTTTTGACTAATCTTCCAAGTTTCATATTTTTTGGAGTTGAATTAAGGACTTTGGGGTGTTGGAACAAGCCAAAACAGTGGCTACCCAGAATTGGCCTGCTGAACTCTTGTGCAATTGCACATGCGGATGAGGCACGCAGGTGCGCTTCCGCAGAAGTGAAGAAAGCAGGCGCAAATGCAAAAATCACGCAGGTGTGGTTGTTGTAGTGCAGTATTGGCTTCGCAGAGGCGGCTTCACAGAAGAGCTTCTTTTCTCGCATGTGTATAAATCGAGAAAATTAAAGATCCCAGCCCTTATCATCAGGTAATTCTAATTTTTTCCAAAAATAAAAAATACCTCGTATTGCTCACGCTACTACTCTTCACCACTGCTCACACTCGAGTTCTTCTTCTTCTTCTTCTTCTTCTCTGTGCTTCTCATATGCTCTATGTAATGTCCAAGTGAACTAATCTTACCGCTTGCCTTGAAATCATGTGGAATCATGTTGTATGTTCATGTATTGCACTACTTTAGAAGTCTTGAGTATAAATTATGTTCCAAAATCATGTTTAAAGTTTAAAGAGTCAATAATTTTGGGTTTTAGAACCCCTGATGAACACCGTAGAAGCTGAAAAGTGCCGCAGATGTGGCCTCACACCTGCGATGCCTTTCCGCAGGTGCGATTTCTGGTCAACTAGGCATGTCCGCTAAAGCGTAGAGAACCCGTAGGAGTGGGACCACACATGCGATACTTTTTCGCAGGTGTAGAAACTGGGCAGATTTTGCAATTCCAGTAGCTTTGCAACTGGAGCTTCCAGGGCCCATTCGACTTGATTCTTTGACTAATTGCATTGTTTTAAATTTCTTAACATGATTTTAGTTCCCGACTAACATTGTTTTGATTTTGAAAGGTACTTTGAGCTTAAAGTGGATCCAAACGTGAACGAGAATGCTCCGCTTGACCATGAAATTGAGGAGGAGGCTATGGAGGACCAATTTGATAATTCACGCGTCATGTCTGCTGATTGTCATCATTGGTATTATGACAATATTCTCGCAAAAAAAATCGTGCTTGAAAAAGGGATCACTGAGGATAAATTTGCCGAGCTGCTTCCAAAATTCTACGACCGTCTACAAACCTCCGATTGGTCCTACTTCAGTCCTACTCCATGCAAAGCCAATGAGGAGTGGGTACGTGAGTTTTACGCTAATCTTAAGCGTACAAACTACGTCGACCCACAACTCACCATTATAGGCAAAACATTGAAGCTTGGGACTGAACTAATCAATGACATTATAGGGTTTCCTGACTTTCCACTTGAGCCGGTGCGAGAAAAGGATCATTGCAACAATGGAGAATGGCTTGTTTCTAAACTTTATCCTGCAGGCATGAGAGCAAAATGGGGCAATAAGAGACAGGGTTTGAAGTCCATCGACTTTACAGCTGAAGCCAAAATGAGTCTCTACATCATTTGCAATAGAGTATCACCTTGTGGAAATGTTTCAAATGTCTCCTTTACTAGAGCCTTGATCATTGCATGCATACTAGACGACATTCATGTGAATGTCGGTCACTATATCTTGCCGGAGCTGAAGGAGTATTTGCTAGACGAAAGTTCAGGTTTGATGTTTCCTTCATTGATTACAGAGTTGTGCCGGCAGGAAGACGTAGAGGTGCGTAGCACCGATCATTGGTTACCAGTCGACAAACCCTTTCATCCATTGAGTGTAACGAGCGAGGGTAGTGCTGTAAAGAGTAAGAAGAGGAAAGTCACCACTAATGTTGCCAGACCAGAGTCCTCCTCACAAGCTACTCAGGCCGATGGATAGTTTAGGATGCTAAATTCCCATCTTGTATCCATTCGTGACTTAGTATCACAGCTCCCTAGTGGTCCCTTATCCTCCCAGCCTATGCTTGCATATTTCACATGGGATGAAATAAAGACCTACCTGGATAACCAAAAGAAACAACCAGAGTCTCATGAGAAGTTTGCATCTTCTGTTAGCAGACTCGAGGCAGACTATGGCAACATTGCCAAGGCATATGTAGATCTTCAGTCGGACTTCCAAAAGGAGAAAGTGAAAATAAACAAAAGGGCAAGTTTATGATAAAGATGTGGAGAGGCATCAAGGCTATATTCAAATAGGAGCAGCCGAACAGGAAGATACTAGTTGAGGACGGCGATGATAGCGAACAGTATTCCTCCATGTCAAATGCTGCTGGTGATGATGTCGAAGATGATGAGGCCGAGGGTTCTTCACGACAATGATTAGCCTTCCTCCCGCAGTTAGCTAGTCTGATGTAGACCCCAGGGAGACCCTGAAACTACTTTTATTTTTTATTTTAATATTGTACAGTGAGGACACTGTAAGGTTTTTAGTTGGGTTGGCTTTAGGGAGTATACTTTATTTCTACATTGATGTTTGACTTGTGCCCTTGTCGAGCTTATTCTTTTGTATGATACTATGTGCCTTTGCTGGGCTTGTTTCACTATTGCTTATCATGTGCTCTTGCCGAGCGTACTTTGTGATTACTGATATGTTTGCAGATTAGTCGCTTTTGTTATTCTATTTTATTTTTCTTTATTTATTTATTTTCTTTATTGTTATTCTATTTTATTTTTCTTTCTTTATTAATTTTCTTTAGTAGTTTTTTGTTATTTTTTTAATTCCTTTAGTGTATTTTTATTTTCTTTAGTAGCTTTTAGTTTATATTATGTTTATCTCTTTAGTAGTATTTTCCACATACTCACCGTCGTTCGGCTCAATCCCCAAGCCTAAATCTACTACGGATCTCCAAAACACGTTCCGATCACACTCTTAAATCCCAAATCATCTCCCGAAGCTATCCGAACCATCAAAATTCACATCCGAGCCCTAATTCACATAAGTCAACATCCGGTTGACTTATCCAACTTAAGCTTAATCAAAGAGACTAAGTGTCTCAAACCTTACCAAAACCATTCCGGATTCGAACTGACTTATCCGATACCATATAATACGGATAAACAAAGCATAAAGAAGCAGAAATGGGAAAAATAGAGTGGTAACGCATGAAACGATCGGCCGGGTCATTACACCTTTAGACTAAAACCATCATTATGTTCGTTCCAACTATTTACCGTGCTTCAATTAGATTAATTACTGAAATTAATGTTCATTCGAAAGAGGAACCTTAACTTCAAGTGTAATCCAATAATCTGGTGAATTCGTGAGAACCAACAATATTATAGAGTGAACTACTTCAAGAATTGGATCCAAGTCAATTATCTTGCACCTCTATAGTCAATTACCCTTATTCCTCTCATTGATATTTCTTAGTTTCTCAACTGTTGCAATTGTAGTTGATAATCATTCAAATCAAGTGTTAATTTTCTGGATAGTAATTAACTAAAGCTTATTCGAATACTGTTTAAATCCAATTTTTGTGGTGACGATAATTTACTATACTATCTTTGATTTGCGAGCATTAATTTTGTATTGTGTTTTGTGCTTGTCATTCAGATACATAGATTTAGAGCATATTAGTTTTTGCGGGTTATTATAGATTGTTCGTGGAAGGATTTTTATATATATCAGCCCCATTGTCCAAGTTGACCCAGAAGGGTGCTATTTTCAGATTGTCCGATGAGTGTTAGTTGAGCTTTCAAAAGCTCAAGACTACTTTACTACAACCCTAGTATTGGTGTTGCCTACAAGTTCGAGATCTTACACTGTTTATTCTGATGTGTCGCGTATTAGACTTGGCACAGTATTGATGCACGACTGCAGGGTGATTGCCTACACGTCTCGGTACTTTAAGGTTCATGAGAAGAATTACCTTGCGCATAACTTGGAGTTGCAAGACATTATGGTTCATGAGAAGAATTACCTTGCGCATAACTTGGAGTTGCAAGACATTATTCATGGGCTAAAGATTTGGACGCATTATCTTTACGACGTTCTAATGTGAGGTCTATACTGACCGTTGGAGTCTCCAGCACCTGTTCAAGTAGAAGGACCTTAATTTGCGGCAGGGATATGGTTGGAGTTGTTTAAAGTTTATGATATCACCATATTATATCATCTTAGGAAGGCCAATGTAATGGTCGATGCATTGAGTAGGAAGACTGGGAGCATGTGCGGTTTGGCATATTTACCAGTAGCGGAGAAAAAATTAGCTATGGATGTTTTGGCTTTGTCCAATCGATTTGAGAGATTGGATATTTCAGAGTCTATCTGGATTCTTGCTTGTGTTGTGTTACAGTCCTCGTTGTTGGAGCATATCAAGGCTCACGAGTTTGATGATCCTCACTTGTTAGTATTGAAGGACACGATACAGCGGGGTGGTACTAAGGAGGTGGTAATTTGTGATGATGGTGATATGCAACTTCAGCACCGGATTTGTGTTCCAAATGTTAATGGGTCGAGAGAGTTGATTCTTGATGAGGCCTACAGTTCGCGCTATTCCATTTACCCATGTGTCATGAAGATGTACCGTGACCTGAAACAACTGTATTGGTGGCGAAGGATGAAGAAAGATATTGCTGCTTATGTCTCTCCGTATTTGAATTGTCAACATATGAAGTATGAGCATCAGAAACTGGGTGGATTTACCCATAGATTGGAGATACTGGAGTAGAAGTGGAAGCGCATCACCATAGATTTTGTGGTAGGCTTACAAGTTATAACGAACCTTGAGAAAATATGATGTGGTCTAGGTTATTGTGCACCGATTGACTGTCCGCACACTTTATTCTGGTGATGACTTCGTATTCTTCAGAGCGGTTGGCTCATATTTACATCTTGGAGATTATCCACCTGCACGACATTCCCATTTCTATCATTTCTGGCCGAGGCATGCAGTTCACATCGCATTTTTGGAAAATCGTGCAGTGTGAGCTGGGAATTAACGTGGGTCAAGCTTAGTACATCGTTCATCCTCAGATGGAAGGATAGTTCGAGTGCACTATTAAGATCATGGAGGACAAGTTACGTGCATCTGTCATTAGTTTCGGAGGTTCACTGGACCAGTTTTTATCTCTTACAGAGTTTGCCTACAATAATATATATCAGTCGAGCATCTAGGTGGTTCTATACGAGGCCTTAGATGGGAGGAGATGTTGTTTGCGAATTAGATTGTTTGAGCCCGGAGAGGTTAGATTGTTGGGAACTAATTTAGTCTGTGATGTTATGGATATGGTTAAGGTGATTTAAGAGTGGCTTTTATAGCTTAGTCCAGGCAGAAGAGTTATGCAGACCGGAAGGTTAGAGATGTGGCTTACATGGTGGGTGAGAAGGTTCTTCTCCGAGTGTTGCCTGAGAAGGTCGTGGTGTGATTTGGGAAAAATGACAAGTTGAGCCCGAGGTTTATTGGCCCGTTTGAGATCTTGGAGAGAGTTAGGAGGTTGCCTATAGGCTTGTATTGCCTCCTAGCCTTGCGATGGTACATTCGGTATTTTATGTTTCCATGCTTCGGAAGTACCACGAGGATAGATCACATGTTTTGGAATTTAGTTTTGTGTAGCTTGATGAAAACTTGATCTATGAAGAAGAGCCGGTAGTTATTCTAGACCAGCAGGTTTGCAAGTTGAGATCTGAGAGTCTTTCTTCTGTGAAAGTGCAATGGAGAGGTCCGCTGATTGAGGAGGCTACGTGGGAGTCCGAGTCTGAAATGTGGAGTATATACCCCCACCTTTTTACCAGTCCAGGTACTTTTCAATGTCCATTCGAGGATGAACGTTTCTTTTAGAGGTGGAGAATGTGATGACCCAATAGGCCATTTTGAGCACTAGCCTTAATTTCCGTATTCCGAGACCTTCCATAGCTTCATTTGATTTTTCTTGATTTACGTGCATAATCCGTGTCATTTTCCAGAATGTTTGAAACTGCTAGTGCCTAACAGTTGCTGGTGTCTAATTGTAGGTCTCACAATTGCGAGTCCCGCTTTGCGGAGTTGGACTCGCAAATGCGATAACTTGGGAGGGGCTGATGGCTTCGCAATTGCGAAGATAGTATCGCAAATGCGATCATTGGGGCTTCTCTTTTGCGGTTGGTTTGTGACAAATGCTATTGGAGCTTAGCCATAAAATCTTCGCAAATACGAAGGTGAGAAATGTAAATGTGAATGGGGGAGGTTCGCAAATGCGAGTTTTCTGTCGCTTTTGCGACAACTAATGGTTGGGCAGCTATTCACTTTTGCAAATATTGGTTTGCTTTTGCGAACATCACAATTGCGAATAAGAGTTTTGCACCTGGGTAAAAGAGAAAAAAATAAGGACTTAGCTCATTTCACTCTATTTTTTTACCTGAAACACTCTAGAGGCGATCTTCTTGAGAGTTTTTCTTCCCAAAAATCATTGGAAAGTAACCTTAAATAGTTTTCAATCACTTCCCATTACCTTTCACAAATTTTTAACATCAAATCTAGGGGTTTAATGGTAGAAATTACATATTTTGGGCAGAATTTAGGGATTTCGTAACATTGAGATTTAGACCGCGAATTGAGGTCATATTATGAAATAAATCACATAATCGGGCTCGAGGGTGAATGCATAATCATATTTGGGTCCGAATCTCGTATTTTGACCAAGCGGGCTCAAGGTTGACTTTTGTTGACTTTTTCCAATTTTATTAAAGATTGAATCTTTTTCCATCGTAGGTAATTGCTAAAGCTTATTTTGAATTATTTGAACTATATTTGACTAGATTTAATTGGGTTGGAGGCTTTTTCTAAAGGAAAAGTCGTGATTGGTTGTTTATTTGATTGTGAAAAGAGGTAAATATCGTGTTTAGCTTTGACTCAAGGGAATTAGGACTTGTTAGGTCTATTTACTACGTGAACTATGTGTGAGAATGGCGTATATGCAATGTGACAAGTGCATATACGTTGTCATAGGCTAAAGCATGCGGGTTGGACTATTTATATTTAGGTTGTTATTTATTCCATGCTATATTTTGTTACATGCTTTGATTGCTACATATCTTACTTGTTATCTATCCCTTGTCACACCTCCTTTTTACGCTACCGCACCCCGCGAAGGGTGTAGTAAAGGGAGTTTTTCCCAATTAAAGGACAATCGAAACAGGATTCGTTTATTAAGAGATTCAAAGTTGCCACTTGGGAGATTTATGGTGTCTCAAGTCACCGGTTGAATCCCGAATCGAGGAAAGGTTTGACTCTATTTAACAGTCTGCGTACCAGAAATCTGGATAAGGAATTCTGTTAACCCGGGAGAAGGTGTTAGGCATTTTCGAGTTCCGTGGTTCTAGCACGGTCGCTCAACTGTCGTATTCGACCTATTTATCTGATTTTTTTAAACATGTTACAACTTATTTTCCACTTTTAACTTTTAACTGCTTTTATTCAAATTATTAAAGAAAATTGAACGTCGTTTAAAACATGTCTTTGGATCGCGTCACATGAAATGCACCCGGATCTTTGACACATTTTATTCAACGTTTTGGGATTTGGATTTGGATCGCATGAAATGCACACCCGAGTTTAAGAAGGTATGATTATTAAACACGCACCTAAAGAGACTAATGCCTTATTAGTTTGGGGAATGCCGTGAAATTCGCTAAGCAGCCGATCCCGAAGTCTATGTATTTTAATATATATATTTACGAGGGCCCCGCAATTTGTGCCTTTTATTTGGCGAGTCTCGTCCCATTTATTTTAAAAGGGTAATCCTAAAGTGACTACATTTTCTATTTTTTGTTCGTCTCTAAAAATTAAAGAAGAAAAAGTCCTAATTGATTTACATGCTTGACGAGTTCGGGCCTCTTATTAGTTATTAGGTTATAATAGATGCGAACGACAAATG
>MU787971.1:40807-56934 GCA_026770625.1 Nicotiana glauca | reverse complement strand
GTGCAGTTGTAGGTATTGATCACCCGGTAGCGGGTTAATAGCGGATTGAAGGTATTGCTATCATAGCTACGCAAGGTGACCGCCGGCGTTCGCGGCACTGAGTTTCTTCTTTTCTTGATTTTCTAGATTTTATTTTGTATATTATAGACATTGAAATTGTAATAAAGACCCTCCTAGATGCTCGTGACTTGTGACTCCCCGGTCGGGCTGTATTGGGTTGTATTCATATTGAGTAGTATCATAATTTCATATTCGAACTGCTATATAACAGATTAACTGCTTTAAGTGGTGTTCTGAGATGGTCTGGCTGGCCTTGTCTTCACGAGAGGCGCCATCACGACTGGGTTTGGAAATTGGGTCGTGACACTCTGCTGGGTATTTTTAGGCATTTACCATTTCAGATTATTCTTGTGAATTTGTACCTATCTCTATGTGCAATTATCTGTTTGATTTCTTTTGGCATTTAATTTCTTCTTTAAAAAAGCAAAACTGATATGTATCCCTTTGTTTTCTTTCCTTTATTGCTTTAAATTATAAAACTACTGTATTTATCACTTTCTTAATGTGCAAATACATGTCAACATGATTTGTTTTATTTGCATAATCATGCTCAACATCATACTCTACTCGTGACAAAACAAATATTGTAGCAACTCTTATAATGAGTGGTTGAGATCTTCCTATATCATTATCCCCTAAATTCAGAAAGGCATATTTGCGGTAAAACTAGTCGATCAGCGGTGCAGTCGACATTTCCGAGCCTTCCCCCTTGAGTTGTCCACTCAAGGGTACCAGTCTAAAACCCCATAGAAACCTTACTCCATTTAAATTGTACATGCAACATGGTCAAACCTAGCCGGATTAGTTATGTTGTCCACATAATGATCCTTTAAGATACTCCTGTCCAAAGTCCACTGGGTTTCCCTAAACCCAAACGGACATCATCATGTTCTGTGCATTTATTTGGAGAACCAAATGCTTAATGCTAATTGTTGATATTAAATAGTTGAGTCTGGTGGGGGTAGGGTCTAGCCCTTCTGTTTTGCAGATAATGAGGCACAAAATCCTCAGATTCGGCATGGTTACCAAAATCCACCCAAGACTACTAAGTTGGTGGAAAGATATTCACACAAGTGATCAGACTCTTGTCCGAAAATATCTAGGAAATCGACCATCCCTCCTGGAAATTCAACCCAACAACAAGATCATAGAAGCTGCCACATTGTTTTGGGATTGTGAAAGGGTTGTGTTCCGCTTTGGGGACATTGAGATGACACCCTTTCTAGAGGAAATATGAGGATTGGGCGGTTTGGTATGGAAAACTCCGGGTTTGTTAATGCTTAAGAACCGCAAAGGTAGGGGCTTCCTGAAAATGATGGGTTTGAAGAAGAATCCAGAATTAACATGCTTGAAGGATTCATACATTCCTTTTGATTACTTATATTAAAGGTACGGTCACAACAAATCTTACCGTACTTACTTTGGCGAATTTTCCCTCACATCTTTGGGGCACATCCACCGTAGAGTTTTCGTCTTCATGTTCTGTTTCCTGGGGCTGGTCGTGTTTCCAATGAAGAAAGCACATATCCACACCAGGTTAGCTATCGTAACCAAAACCCTAACAGAAGGGATTGATGGGCAGACGTTCAGCATTGTACCCATAATTATTGCAGACATATACCGAGCTTTAGAGAAGTGTCAGCGAGAAACAAAACATTTTGAAGGTTGCAATCTATTACTCCAACTCTGGCTCATGGAACATCTTCAAAGAGGCGAATATCAACAAGAGATCCAGCGTAGGGACTGGGATGATCACATCTCTTTCCATTACCTAAAGCGAATGAATTATATCCCCGATATGTTTTCTCAGCTGGAGGGTGCTAAAGGATGGGTCGAACTGTTTGATAATTTGATCAAGGAGCAAATTCAATAGATGTTCGAATGGTTTTCAACGGAGGAATTCATTGCCCGATAAAGAGACGCACTTTTTCTGATATTGATTAGTCTTAGGGGGACATATCCTTACGTCCCGCTTTAGGTTATGAGGCAAGCTGGTAGGAAGTAGGTTATACCCAGGGTCGACAAGATGAGTAATTTCCGAGCCGACTTCTAAGAGGATGATAGTCCTTACAAGTGCGAAACACAGCATATGTGACACTGTAAGATCATAATGGGAAGAGATACCATCGAGCCATACAGGCACCATGCTAGTTGTGCTCATTTCTACTCAGGTTGGTTGGAAGACAACCATGATGCTCTGGGACAGCCGGGGTTTGCTCAAGGTCACAGGGTTATAGATGAAAGGGCCGAGGCAAGGGTCAAATACAACCAATTATGCAAGAGAATACGGGAGTGCGAAAGTGAGCATCGCGAGATATAAGAATCTAATCGAAAGTTAATCGAGGAATGGAAGGACATGGCTGTCAGCGCCAACAAGCGATTGGGATACTTGGAGTGAGGCATAGTGGAGTTTGAAAAAAAAGTTTCTCAAGAGGGTCGAAGACTGCCAAAATGATGAGGGAACCGAAGGAGGGTATCTAGCCAGGGCCTACCTATTGCTGGGACTTCGCGAGTTGGAGAAGCTGTTCGATGGAGCAAAGGATGCCGAATCTGGGAAAGGTCCTTCTAGGACCAAATAGATAGGAGTTTTTCTTTTTTGCTTTATAGAATGTAATAAGGAAAATGGCCAGTAGTGATTTTATTTCTTTCCTTTAGTGTTGTTTTGGGATTCATCTCTTTTTATCAATAAAATGAAGCATTTAGCATTCTAAGTTCTCCAAATCAACTTGTCACTAGGCCTACCTCGGGAACAAAGAGGTCCCCAAATTAGGACACGATTTACATTCCGGCACTATGTGTTTAAATATTGCAATATTTTTTTATAATCATCACTAACTTGTTTACCTTTTTGTTTTATTTTGTTTTGTTATTCCCCTCCCCAAAGGTTAGTTCGTGCACTCTGGCAACATCGTCCTATTCCACGAGATCTAGGGGCCCTCCACCCACTCCTCCTCTTAGTCCTATCAAAAACAAGAACAAAGGCAAAATGGAAGATTTGAACAACGTTAGAAAGGAGAATTCAACTGAACAGGTAGAGGTCACTAATGGTCATGGTACTCAGGTTCCGAAGGAAAATGTATCCCATCTTGAACAGAAATTGTTAAAGTTCCAGGAAGAGCTTGACCTGGTTCGGAATCTAGCAAGTTTGTCATTCTCGCTCAACACACCATATATCACCTTTACCAATACTCAAAAACCTACAACACCCCAAAATATCTCAAAGCAATAAAATCATCCCGCTCCGCATAATGTTCCACCAAAGACCTAATGCAGCACTTGTCATACGACAAACAACACCCCATTGCTCCTCCCAGAACTCCAAAATCCCACAAATGACCACTTCCACACCCACCATAACATCCGCATCTACGTGGAGACCATGCCACTCTCCACCCAACCCATCTCAGGCATACCCAAGTTGATGATAAGGACTTGCTCAACAAGAACCTGGTTGAGGAACTTACGAAATTGACTAGCCAAATCCAGGGCATTGAAGGAAACAAGGGAATTGAAGGGTTGAATTATGAAGATCTCTACATACAGCCTGATGTCAAACTGCCCGAGGGGTACAAACCTCCAAAGTTCGAGATGTTTGACTGTACAGGTGATCGTAGGGTCCATTTGAGGACGTATTGTGACAAGCTGGTTGGGATAGAGAAAGATGAGAGAATCCGCATAAAGTTATTCATGAGGAGCCTAAAAGGAAATGCGATGTATTGGTACATCAGCCAGGATCTAAAGAAATGGTCAAGCTGGGTAGGCATGGAATCCGATTTCATGGATGGGTTCAGGTTTAACACAGGGAATGTGTCGGATGTGTTCTACATTAAAAATCTAAAGAAGAATCCTACAGAAACATTCTGCGAGTATGCTACTCGCTGGAGGTCCGAAGATGCTAAGGTCTGACCTGCCTTAGAGGAGGAACAGATGAACAAATTCTTTGTCGGGGCCCAAGACCCGCAATACTATGAACGACTAATGATGATCGAAAGCCACAAATTTTCTAACATTATCAAACTGGGGGAACGAATTGAAGAAGGAATTAAGAGCGGTATGGTCACAAACTTCGAGACCTTACAAGCTACAAATAAGGCCTTGCAGTCCGGTGGTGTGTCCAAAAAGAGGGACGTAGGAGCCGTGATGGTTGCACAAAGAACCAAATCTCCTATCAAGTACCAAACCTACCCGACACCTCCACTCATATATCGGCCCACTCCAAACTACCAAGCACCCTCACCACCCGCCTATCAACCATCTCCACCTCCCACATATTATCCTACTTCGCCCAGATATTCCCAACCTGCACATGTCTACCAAACTTAAAATACTCAACCATCCCACTATATGTCACCTCCTGCCCGTCAAAATTCCCTAAAACCTGACCAAATTTGACCACAGGACTCCCAAACAATATACAGCCATTGCTGAACCCATTGACCAACTATATGAGAGACTCAAAGCCGTCGGTTATGTCACCCACATCCCTGCTTCAACCCCTGAGAACCCCTCTCAGTTGGTTAACCCAAACAAATCCTGTGCATACTAATCCAGCATGAAAGGGCGTACTATTGACGAATGTCATTCCTTGAAAGACAAGATCCAGTCTTTGATTGATAACAAGGTTATTGTGGCAAAAGAACCCTCCCCAAATGTCCACAACAACCCTCTTTTAGACCATAAGGGCGGGGGTATTTACATAATCAAAGTGGAGGATGATTGGGATCCCGAGGGATCCATCGGTTTGATCACGGAGGGTGATGATCCAAAGAAACCAGCAGTTACTCGCAACCCCATCATGGTCCAGATCTAACCATTTGAGGTCACTGAGGTAGATGTGTCTATCCCACTTAATTTCAAAGCAGCACCATCAACGAAAGCACCAGCACCATTTGAAGTTTCAATTTTGCCACCCAAAGAACATGTCCCATTCGAAGTAAAAGTGGCCGCACCAATCCTAGTGGCAATGTCCGTCATGCCGTCATTCCACACAAAAGCTATACCCTAGGATTACACAGCCGAGGCTAGGAGAGAAGACAAGGTCAGGTTTGAAGAGACTATTGTAGCACAGGGAATGACAAGAAGGGGGGGAGTCTATACCCTTGAGTACCTAGCTAAGTCCAGCAAGCAGGCCTCCAACCGGCCACCCATCATTGAGACAGGTCTACACGACCTTTGGAGAAAGATACAGGCCAAATATTACTCGATCATAGACTAGCTGAACAAAACACCGGCGCAGATATCCATCCTCTCACTGTTGTAGAATTCCAAGACACACAAAAATGCTCTGTTGAAGGTGCTAAGTAAAGCCTATGTGCCAAGCAACATCACCGGTGGGGAAATGGACAACATGGTGGAACAGGTATTAGAGAGCCACAAAATCACCTTTTATGAGGACGAGCTTCCACCTAAAGGGCTGGGTCACAACAGAGCCCTATATATTACCATGCAATGTGAAGACTATTTCATCACCAAGATCCTTGTCAACGGGGGCTCCAGCCTTAATATCTGTCCTCTGGTAACTCTTAAGAAGTTGGGAAAAAGGTTGCACGAGATAAAATAAGGAGTAATCAACGTAAAAGCTTTTGATAGGTCTCAGAGGTCCACTATCGGTAAGATTAGCTTGTGTTTGCAGATGGGACCAACATGGTTCGATGTTGATTTTCAAGTAATAGACGTGCCCGCATCCTATAACCTGCTACTGGGACGGCCATGGATTCACGCTGCTGGGGCCGTAGCATCAACCCTGCACTAGGAGGTAAAATTTGAATGGAATCACCAGGAGGTGATCATTTACGGTGACGGTAGCAACCCCATATACAGTCGTCAGACCATTCCAGCAATCAGAGGGAGAAGAAAGTTAGGAGGAGAGTCCTATCACCACATCGAGCGGGTCAATGCTGTCGAAAAAGACAAGTGGTGGGATAACAAGATCGAGAGTATATTGAATTGGAGTGGGTATGAGCTTGGCAAAGGACTCGGCAAAAACCTCCAAGTAATAGCTAAACCCATAACACTCAAGAAGCATGGCACCACTTTAGGCTTGGGATACGAATACACTTGGGAAGGGTTCAACAACTGCTCACCACCATGGTGCGGTCCTTACTACCCACTGGAGTAGCCGATACCGCACTTAGAACATACCTTCCAACAGGTTGACGTCGTCTATGGGACGAACGAAGAAGAAGCGTTGGCAACAATGAAAAGCTTGTTTTTAGAAGATAATGATATGTATTGATGTGTTATAATCGAGGAGGAGGGGGAGGAAAACCCTTCCATATGGGCCATAAGTAGAGGAGCACACCTCAATACCTGGACTATTAGAACAACTAGAGCCCAGCAAGCCTCGGGGTAGCAAGGCTAAAACAAGCATCATGCACCATTTTTATTTACTAGATGATTTTATTTTTGCATTTTATTACCGCAATAAGATATTCAATGTTCAAAACAGTTATGAAGTTTATCAAAGCATTTCGACTTTTCCTTATGAATCAACACTTATTATTATTTTTCTTTTATTACTTTATTTATACAGCATTACTATTACTTATCTTGATGAACCCATGACTATGACATGCAATGAGGCAACGCGTCAAATGGACATTGATTCATAAGAAGATGAAATACCAGAGGAAATTGTCAAAGAAGTAGAGAACTTTGAGAACAGACCTAAATCCAACCTGGACGAGACAGAAATTTTTAACCTGGAGATGCAGAAAATGTCAAGGAAACACGAATCAGCATTCACTTATCGCCATCAGAAAAGAAGGAATACACAGAATTTCTAAGGGAATATGAGGACATATTCGCCTGGTCATATGATGACATGACCAGTCTAAGTACATCTATTGTGGCTCACAAACTGGCAACTAATCTGACACATCCGCTGGTAAAGCAGAAGCTTAGAAAGTTCAAGCCGGATATGAGTTTGAAAATCAAGGAAGAAGTCACTAAGCAAGTCAAAGCCAAGGTCCTTAGGGTAGTGGAATACCCGACACGGTTAGCCAATATCGTTCCAGTACCAAAGAAAGACGGTAATGTTAGAATCTGTGTTGACTACTAGGATCTCAACCGGGCCAGTCCGAAAGACGACTTCCCTTTTCCAAACATACACATCTTGGTCGACAATTGCACCAAGCATGAGTTGCAATCATTTGTAGATTGTTTCATTGGTTACCATCAGATCTGGAAGGATGAAGAAGATGCTGAGAAAACGGCTTTCATTTTGCCGTAGGGAATGTATTGTTACAAGATAATTTCATTCGACCTAAAGAATGCAGGGGCCACCTACATGAGGGCCATGACTAACATTTTCCATGACATGATACATAAGGAGATAGAGGTATATGTGGATGATGTTATCATCAAATCCAAGAAGGTCGCTGACCATATAAAAGATCTAAGGCAGTTTTTCAATAGATTGGGGAGATACAACCTGAAACTAAACCCCGCAAAATGTGCATTTGGGGTTCCTATCAGGAACTTGCTTGGGTTTATCGTGAGCCGTCGAGGAATAGAACTGAATCCATCAAAAGTCAATTCCATTCAAGAGCTACCACCACCAAAGAACAAGAAGGACGTGATGAGTTTCTTGGGAAGACTCAACTACATCAGTCGGTTCATAGCATAGTCCACAGTCATCTGTGAACCAATCTTTAAGATGTTGAAGAAGGACGTCGCTACCAAATGGATCGAAGACTGTCAAAAGGCCTTCGACAGAATCAAGGAGTACCTGTCAACACCACCAGTCTTGGTCCCGCCTGAGCCAAGTAGACCCCTATACTCTGCCTTGTGGTCTTGGACGGAGCTTTCGGTTGCGTTTTGGGGCAAAGTGATGAAACATGAAGAGAGGAACATGCCATCTATTATCTTAGCAAGAAGTTCACTCCGTATGAGGCCCAGTATTCTCTTCTGGAGTGCACTTGTTTTGATTTAACTTGGGTCGCTCAGAAGCTAAGGCATTACTTCTGTGCCTATACTATATATCTCATATCAAGGATGAATCCTTTAAAGTACATCTTTCAGAAGCCCATGCCCACTGGCAAGCTAGCCAAGTGGAAAATCCTGTTGAGTCATTTTGACATTGTCTACGTGACCTAGAAAGTGGTCAAGGGACAGGCCTTGGCAGATTATCTCGCTGAGAATCCCGTAGATGGACAATACAAACCTCTAAAAATGTATTTTCTTGATGAAGAAGTATCATTCGTAGGAGAAGATATTGTAGTGTCCTATGATGGTCGCAGAATGTTTTTCGATGGAGCAGCAAACTTCAAAGGAGTTGGCATAGGAGTAGTCTTGGTATCAGAAACCGGCCAGCATTATCCAGTAGCTGCCAAGCTCAGGTTCCCTGCACCAACAATATGGCCAAGTATGAAGCCTGCATCTGACGACTCAAGATGGACATTGACATGAACGTGCCAGAATTGCTAGTGATCGGAGATTAAGATTTACTCATACATCAGGTATGAGAAAAATGGGCAACTAAGAACTCCAAGATACTTCGGTATCTGTATTATGTATAGGAATTGAGAAAGAGGTTCACAAAGATAGAATTCTGACATGTTCCCATGATCTATAATGAATTCGTCGATGCATTGGCTATCCTGTCATCCATGATACAACATCCCGATAAGAATTTCATTGATCCCATACCAGTGAAAATTCATAATCAGCCAGCTTACTGTGCCCATGTTGAGGAGTAAGCAGACGAAAAACCTTGGTTCCATGATATCAAGGAATATTTGGCGAAAAGAGAATACCTGGAGTTTGCCAATCATACTCAGAAGTGCACATTTCGGAGGTTGTCTAACAACTTCTTTCACAGCGGAGGAATTCTGTATAAGAGGACTCCTGATTTGGAATTATTAAGGTGTGTCGACGCAAAAGAACGGTTTTGTTTTAGCAAGTAAGATACTCTAGGCCGATTACTTTTGGATGACTATGGAGATAGATTGCATCTGGTATGTCCGGAGATGCAACCCCTGTCAAATTCATGCCGATATGATAAAGGTGACACCAAATGAGCTCAATACAACAAGCTCGCCTTGGCCATTCTCCGACTGGGGAATGGATGTTATTGGTCCAATTGAGCCCACTACTTCAAATGGACACAGGTTTATCCTAGTAGCCATCAATTATTTCACCAAATGGGTTAAAGTAGCATCCTACGGAGCAGTGACTAAGAAAGTCATGGCAGACTTCGTCCGCGACCGTATTGTCTGTCGATTCGGTATCCTAGAATCGATCATCACTGATAATGGCTCCAATCTCAACAGTGACATAATGAAGGAATGTGTGAAACCTTCAGAATTATCTACAGATTCCACAGCCTACAAGCCTCAAATGAATGGAGCTATGGAAGCCGCCAACAAGAATATCAAGAAGATCTTGAGAAAAATGATAGAAAAGCACAAACAATGGTGCGAGAAGTTATTGTTTGCTCTATTGGGGTATCGCACCACAATCTGCACATCGACCGGGGCAACCCCCTATATGTTGGTTTATGGTACATAAGTCATCATTCCTGCTAAAGTAGAAATTCCCTCCTTAAGTATCATACAGGAAGTTAAGCTTGATGATATAGAATGGGTGAAAAGTCGTTATGAGCAACTACCTCTTATAGATGGAAAAGGATGAATGCAGTTTGCCATGGTCAAATCTATCAGAACAGAATGTCTAGAGCCTTCAACAAAAGGGTCAAGCCAAGATAGTTCACACCGGGACAGCTGGTGTTAAAGAAAATTCTTCTGCATCAAGATGAAGCCAAAGAGAAGTTCTCTCCCAACTGGCAAGGTTCGTACATGGTTCACCTATTTCTGACAGGAGAAGCCCTTATACTTGCAGAAATGGATGGAGAAGTTTGGCCAAAGCCAATTAATTCAGATGCAGTCAAGCGCTACTATGTGTAATCTTTATGTTTTCCCTACATGATATAAATTGAACTACGCCTGACCTAATTCCTGTTTAAGAGGGGATATGTAGGCATCCTTATAGTGCGGTCACAATTTAATAAAATTTTCATTTTCCCCCGAAATTGGAAACTGGGGTAGAATTTTGAGGAGGACCCTCAAAATTCCAAAGCAATCTCAGTCGGATCATCGCAAGAAACAGTCAAAATTTCTAACCCATTAAACTGGGGCAGAATTTTGAGGAGGACCCTCAAAATTCTGTAGCAACAGAGGTCACAATGTATCAAACCATGTCACAGTCATCGGTTCATCTAAAAATATTTCAATTATACATTTATGTTTTATTTTCCAAAATCATGCATGTTTATTATTGAAACTGCTTCATTTAGAAATGCTACCCTAGTGGTACATACAGTATCACCAGATCAAAGCTAAACGAGTCAAGTAAACCAGCAGGGGATACAAACTAACCTTCCCCTTTACAAAACTCAGAATTTTTCTTTGGATGCAGGCAATAAGAAATCGTACTATACACTCACAGGCGAATTTTGTTTAAGAACACGATTCTCCGAACCATTGCACCTACCAAAATTTGCTATCAGCACGTACCCGCAATGTTTTGTATGTCGCATTGCTCCCAATAATCACCACGCCGCAAGTTGCTATCAGCTAAGAAAATTCTACTATCATTTGCTATCTTATTTCTTGCATAAGCCTATCATTATGCCTTCCGAGACTAAATGTTATCTCCATCTGCATTTCTCCATTGCATAAGGCTACCATTCTGCCTTCCGAGACTAAACAATGTCTCCATCTGCATTTCTGCATTGCATAAGACTACCATTCTGCCTTCTAAGACTAAACGTTGTCTCCATCTGTATTTCTGCATTGCATAAGGCTACCATTCTTCCTTCCTAGACTAAACGATGTCTGCATCTGCATTTCTTCATTGCATAAGGCTGCCATTATGCCTTCCGAGAATAAACGTTGTCTCCCTCTACATTTTTGCATTGCATAAGGCTACCATTCTGCCTTTCGAGACTAAACGCTATCTCCATCTGCATTTCTGCATTGCATAAGGCTACCATTCTGCCTTTCGAGACTTAACACTCTCTCCATCTGCACGGCTGAAAGATTGTCTCATACTACATCTTCATGGGCTGAAAGATCGCGTCATACTGCATCTCATGGGCTAAAAGATCGCCACATCCACATCTACATGGCTGAAAGATCATCATATCTGCATGGATGAAAGATCGCCCCATCTACGTATGCATGGCTGAAAGATTGCCTCATACTACATTGCATGGCTGAAAGTTCGCCACATATGCATGGCTGAAAGATCGCCCCATCTACATCGGCATGGATAAAAGATTGCCTCATACTACATCATGGGCTGAAAAATCACCTCATACTGCATCTCATGGGCTGAAAGATCGCCATATCTACATCTGCATGGCTGAAAGATCGCCACATCTGCATCTGCATGACTGAAAGATCGCCACATCTGCATCTGTATGGCTGAAAGATTGCCTCATACTGCATCTGTATGGCTGAAAGATCGCCTCATACTATATTTCTTCATGGGCAGAAAGATCACCACATACTGCATCCTTCATGGGCTGAAATATCACCAACTTATCCAAAGGCATCATCGTTCGGAGGCACCATTCTCATAGCCCGAGAACACCATGTCATGGCCTGAGGATTCTTTTCAATCTTTTGCATATCGTTATTCAAAGGTATCATGGTTCGAAGGCATCATTTTCATAGCCTGAGAGCATCATTTCATGGCCTACGAATCCTTTATTACACGCTTCACAGCCTAGGACATCATGGTCTAAGGACATCATCCTCATCGTCCAAAGAAAACATTCATGGTCCAATAGAGAACTTGCATCTCGTCTAATTTTATGCACAATATTTGCTTGTATTGTTTCTGTTTGCAGGTAAAATCGGCATGCAACAGCCGTCCCGAAAGGATCCCGCTCCAGTTCCCGCATCCATATTAAAACTAACCCTTTCTATAAACCGTCCAAACACTCAACCAGCCTAAAATATTGCGTCCGTTCTTTTAAAATACCCCTCGGTATGCTCCGCCGATGGATCTCGAACTACATATGGCGTGATTTGTGTAAAATTAAAATCAGGTATATGTAGGCAGCTCAAAAGCCGGGGTGCGTTCTAAAACTCTCTCCCAAACCATTTCGCTCGGTCAAAATTGGCCATCATATCTTTAACTGAAAACTCTTTCATCTTTTCCAGGTAGAGCGGGGCGGCAGCTGACACCTTAATTTTTAAAAGATTTTTAATCTATTTATTCTCCTATTTTATCCATGAAATTCAGAATTTTATTGATATTAAATAAAGCTACAGAAGGATAGGGGTCCTAGGTTTATAAATCACATGGATCATCCACACAACACCGGTAACCAATCGTACACGTAGTGTTATCGTGTGATCATCATCTCCATGTCTACCCTTCCCACCCCGTTAAGGTATTAAGCGTGAAATAGTCTCGTTTATTTATTGCATGCTATTACCCATCCCACATATCATTCCTGGAGGCTTTAGGACCACTAATCCTAAAGGGAGGGAGTTTGGCTTTTCAGAGGTTTTAAAAGGTTAAAATACTAAGGCGTCAAGCAAAACACATGAAAACAGTTATGGGAGCACAAATAATTAAGGCTCAGATAAACCTCCTTTAATCACAGAAAATCATGTAGCTTAGCATGTATTACATGTACTGATTAGGTCGAAATTTATGCTTAACGTTAGGCAGGCTGGTTCATTACATATTTTCAGGCAAGAAGTTCGCATTGGGCTCGCCTGGCTGCAACTTATCAAAGACCAGTGTAATTAATTAACTATATACTTGTTTGCCTACGTGATGACCTATAGACATGGAATCTATAGGTTTGAGGAACAATGAATACATACTGATTTAGGAAAACATTGTCAGCTATTGAAGGAAGGCGAGTTTCAGCAAGTGACCATGAGTTTTGTAACTGGTAATTCATTATTACTACAGGTCTTAGACTTATAAACGAGTGAGGTGATTCAGATTTGATTAATTCCTATAAGCATGTTTTCTATGTGTTTGTCGGCTTTAGAACACATTTGAAGACATAATAAAAATGCAAAAATCCTATAGGCATGACATCTAAATGCTGGATGAACATCTGATTGCTTTATTTTGGTTATTAAGACCTATAAACATGTTTGCCTAGCGAGAAGTGGATATGCCAAAATTAGAAGGGACTTACAGACATGTTTTTCTGCGCATGTGCATCCTATAGACATGGTATATATATGGAGAAATCCTATAAACATGATGTCTACATGCGAGGATGTTGAAATTAGAAATCCTATGGGCAGGTTATCTACATGCGAAAATTCCTATAGACATGATGTCTACATGCGAGGATGCTAAAATTAGAAATCATATAGGCATGACATCTACCCCTTTTGCATACATGCTTACCCTTCCATTTTCACTAATCACCCCAGAGATTATTACAAAGTTTTATTACAGACCAAGATGAATCGAAAAAAAAGAACAGGAAACAAAATTACAATCAGAACTCCTAAGCTGCATCCAAGGAGCCTAATTCGAACCCAAGGTCTAACAATATGTTATGAGCCAACTGCCAAGATCAGGTTCCAAATCCTTTCTCTTATCCGGGATGTGTCAAAGTTCTAAGGAGTTTCAGGAACTCCAGGCAATGCTCACACCCAGATATCATTACAGAACTTAAATTAAAGTGTAGTGGAAGGGCCAGCCCTCCAATGTCCAAGTTCAGAGGGAGCTCAAGGTCCCAAGGCAAGGCTCATTGGAGGGGGGCAGAACTTAGAGTCTAGGAACAAGTGTAAGTGCAATAGATGGGTTTAAGGGATTCTAAGGCAGGTTGGTTGTCATGCCCAGCAACATAGAATACTGGCACACCCCTGACCAGCCCACTAGCCAAACATTGGAGAGTCCAGGACGTATTGAAGGTCAAACCATGGCCTGGGCAGTAATTGGGATACTGTCAGGCCAAGGGTTCAACTCAACACATAAAGGGGTTATGGATAGGGATTCATATGAAAACAAAACAAAGAAAAGCAAAACTTAGCATAAGCTACGAAGCATAAACAGCAAACCACACAAAATGTAACTATAGAATAAACATATAGGGATGAGGCAAAAAATTTAAATGAAAGGGCATACCAGTTTTCAGAAAGAAGCAAGTAGGGAGAAGCAGTAGACTTAGGGAAGCCAAGTTGCAATCAAGAAGCACGAGTGTAAGTTTAGAAGAGAGTTGCGGTGATTAGAAAATCGTGTGTCTGTTTTAAAAATTGTGTCATGTATTTATAATGTAGGAAAGAAGCAGAAATAGGCAAGAAATCAATCACACAAGGTTCCTTTTTAATTAGGGATTCTGATTTCAAACGGGCAAAATAAATAAGGAAAGAATTTGATCAAGAATTTTCCAAAGTAGTATAAAAAGGGTAATTGCATAGGAGTTTATTTAAGGAAAAGTCCAGTGGTACACGGTTTGTGAAAAAATAAGGAAAGGGAATCAATCAAACAGTCAGTAAAATAAAATTGCAGGCTTTGTTCAAATGAACCAAGTTCGGAAAAGAGAGGAAAGGGTTTTACTTAAGGAAAATCAAATAACAGTCAATCAACATTACTAGAAGAATTCGAAATCAATCAATAATTGGCAAGACCCTTTTTTTGAAAGAAGAATTTCTCATATATAAAGCACACGAATATCAAACAAGAAGGTGTTGTCATGCTGATTAGAAAAGACTATCATAGAAAAGTTCAAAGTTATAAACAAAGAGTTTCCAGTCCAATTATAAACTCAGAATGAGTCTGAGAGTTCAGGGTTTCAAAGTAGAACCCTAGTCCAAACATCAAATCAAACTTGCCAAAGAAAACCCCCAAATCCTAGGGTTTTTCAATTTGAATCGGATGCAGAGACAAGAAGACAAATAACAAGCTCAAGGGTCTCTTTTAGAGACTCAAACGGGTAAAATAGCAGGTTTGAAACAAACATAGTGAAAAGCTGACATAAGGGCCATATTTTAAGAGAAGCTTGAAACTTAAACAAGTTTAGAAGATAAAGAGGCAGTATAAAATTAAAGAAATAGTAGATGAAACATGTTTAGAATTCAAAAAAAGGTCCAGTAAAGGCAAATAAAGAACTAAGAGCTTAGTGAAAAATACAGTAAGGAGCACAGGGGTAACGAACACATAAGATAAACGTGTGAAAAAATGAAATAGAAACCAGTAAAAGGAAGAATAGAGCACAATAGGGGGACATGCATAATAAGGCAAACATAAGAACATAGGAGAAGAACATGTGAGGTAGATAAACAGGAACATAGCAAAGACAGATTCACACAAAGAAAAGAAGAAAAAGAGTTAGAGAAACATCTCAAAACTTTTCAGAAATCCTAAATCGAAGAGAAACAAATCTTGAAAGAAAAGATTGTGGAAAACATTTAAAAACTCCAGTAGAACACAGAAATAGCATAGATCTAAGAAAATAAATAGAGAAAAACCTCAAACAGCTTAGGGTTTTAGAGAAATCCTAAAAAAATGAGAAAGGCTTGGAAAAGTTAGATCCTGGGTCGAAGAGGTCAGGAATCACGCTTCTCGTGCTTGCATATGCCGTAGCATGGCCGGAGAGGCCATAGAACCATAGATCTAAGAAATTCTGGAGGAGAACCATCGAGGCCAGACCTCGAAGCTTCGAACAAACATGGTCTAATGGCGGAAGGGGGTGAGTACAGGCCACCCATGGCCTGAGAAGCCATGGGTTCCGGTGGAAGTACGGTGGAGAAAGGGTCTGAGACGGTTAGGGTTTCGAAGAACCTTCGAGAGAATTTGGGAGTGGAGAGTATTCAAGGGGGGTGGACTAGACGAAATGGGGGAAATTAGGGTGTAGTTGGAGAATTAAAAAGGAAAGGAGTAATCGTGGTCGTTGATCAAAAGGATCAACGACCTGGATTAAAAGAAAATCGGGCGGGTTGGATAACGGGTTAAGGGGTCGGGTTAAATCAGGATTTGGGCTGGCCCGTTTAAAAATTGAAATTGGGTTGATTGGGGGTTAATTTGGGCTATAACTGAAATGAAATAGGGCTGTAATTGAAATAGGAATGGGGCTAAAT
>MU787971.1:30196-40605 GCA_026770625.1 Nicotiana glauca | reverse complement strand
TGGGGGGGGGGGGGTTAATTTGGGCTATAACTGAAATGAAATAGGGCTGTAATTGAAATAGGAATGGGGCTAAATATTAAATATCCAGTTTTCACCTTTTATTTTTTATAAAATAGTTAAAATAACTTTAAATCAAATTAAAAGTATTGAATCGATTAATAATATACAAATGTTAGTCTAAAAATACTGGGCATAATTTTATAATTGGTAAAACACTATTAATCGAAAAATAGGCTATAATTGCAATTATGGCAGTTTAGCTTTAAAAATACCAAATAAATCTCATAAAAATTTGCAAAAATCATCTTAATTATATCTTGGTATAATTATAAGAACAAAAGAAATTATTCACTAAAAATGATAGTCTGAAAATAATTATTGAATTTTGTAGTATTAAAATAGACAACAAATTGATTTTAAAATCTTTAAAAATAAGAAAAAAATACCAAAACTCTTGGGCATGCTTATACATGCATGTGCATGCTATTTTGAGAATATTTCGAGTACAAAAATACATAGAAAAAAATTGGGCATCAACATCATGTTGTTTCAAATCAAAGCTTTGAAAAATGGAACCTTAGCATAACTGGTAAAGTTGCTGTCATATGACCTTATGTTCGCAGGTTCGAACCATGGAAATAGATGATTAAAAAAGGAAGCAAAGGAGGGAAAATATCAAAAGTAGATAAAGATGAAAAAAACATAGTGCTTTGTTCAACAGAATAGCCTCCAATTTATATAAAGGCAGCGACAGATCGGCGACGCAAGTGTCCGACCAACACTGACACGCATTTGATGTTTTGGGGAAGTGCATCAACATGACATTACTAGTTATTTCAAGCACCTATGTCATGGGCGTGACATCATCATGAGAAGCTCGGGGAAGTCGAGGTGCAAATCATTTCTTATCATCTTATTATAAGAAATGTGGGGGCTATTCGTATACGGTCAAAATCATGTGCCCTCGATGTAAAAGCTCGAGGTTCTGCCCTAGGCCCGAGTCCGGGAGAGGTCAAGTTCGAAACCGGTGGACCAGGCTCGAGCTCAAAGATAGAGTGTAGTGCCCCAGAGGCAGGAGTTCGAGAAATACCGAGGCCAAGTATGCTCGACCTCGAAAAAGTACCGTTATGGATTTGTACCAGAGCGAGCTAGATTCCTACCACGTCCCTGAGATCATAGCGCAAATTCCGAAATAAGATCGTACAATTACATACTAGGCAATTAGACAGTTGTAACAAGAATATTCCATACTGTAAATAGAAATATTCCTTATTTATGGTTCCTCTATTATAAAAAAAGAACACCAATTATTTGTAATAGGATCAGAGCACTAAGAATAGATTGTACTCTACCTTTTTCGCTTGCTTTTCATTAGCATTGTCCTTAAACTCTATTGTTATTACTTTGCTTTTATACTTGTTCTTATTATATCAAGCCTACCTCGAGGTCATGTATCGAGGTCACTGCTGTTGAATAACATTGGTTTGATTTACTTTTCTCTTTCATTTTTACTTCATATTTCTTGATTATTAATTGGTATTGAATTAAATCACGTATCTTTAAAACCACAAATCATATTTAATTATTACACATATTTTTCAAGGCAAAAAATGTGAACAATAGGTATATTCCCTGGAATTGAACCATAATTCTACCGTCCACGAGTTTGGTTATGACAAACCTTTAGCTGCTATTCAGTAGGAATATCTAAATCGCCAATGTTAGTTGTTGTGCCAATTCAGTTAGAAGAAATGAAGAAGAGGATGGTGACCATTTTTTTTAATTGGAGGAATTATTTAAGTGGAGGATAAGGATCGGATAATGGGTAAAATTTGGGATTTTAAAATAGAAGTTGGACCTTTTATTCCTTAACTTCCACGTGTTCCTCCCTTAATATTAAGGGTAACTAGTATACGTACCCGCGCGATGTGCGGATTAATTCAAAGAAAAAAATAGCGGAGAGAGATAACAAAAAAGAAGTATATATAGCATTAGCCACGGGAAAGACCAAAGTCCTCTCCATTGCTGCATCAATTAAAATCGTATTATTTTTGCCTTTAAAAGTACGTTTCAAACATTTATGCGTAATCTTTTCTTCCATATTCTTGATAATATTATATTGCATAAACGCTGCAGATTATATATTGTCGTCTAATATTCTTGACTTGCATAAAACTAACAGTAACATATCCTTGACTTCCATAAAACGAACAGTATCATAATAATTCTAAATCATTACATGAGAAATTCACTCGTTTCTTTTTCAATTCTTTTTTCTAATTGAAAGAAAAACTTCATAGGTCTCTTCGAGATATCCAATTCAAAAAAGAATGAAAAACTCCTAAGAACATGTAAGATTGATTTTTACCAATAGCCACGAAACTAAGAAGAAAATAAAGAAAGCTTACTGAGCAAATATTTTCCAATTTATATCAAGTAAGCAAGATAACTCAATTGCGAGGCCTCAAGGGTATTCTCCGACAACCTTAATTCTGCATCGTGGAATCTGATAGGGATTTATGCCCATGCTCACTTGATCTGGCATGACCCTTCTTCTGCACTGGAAACTTCATATGTGGGGAACGAAAAAGAACTTATGGGTGTTTGATTTGGAAAATAAAAGAGCATCGATTGATAGCATCCTATAGCTTTAATGTAAATTAAAGGAAAATGTATCCTTCTGTAGAAGATTCTAAAACATTAGTCAAAATACTTATGAACTGATTCTACCTATAATGTTAAGGCAATATGATACAAAGAAAGACATAACCATAATTGTTACACTTCTGGCCCTAAGGTATTGCCACCAGAAGAAATCAAAATAAGTAAATTAAGTTAGTTTGAGAAAATTGGGAATACCAGAGAGGTTGAATCATCGGTTTCTCATGTTTTGAATTAGCGCAATCCATATAGTATGACTTTTAGTTATTTTCTATCACATTATTCTTTTATCATCATTATAAGTCAAGATGAATTATTATCTCAGATAGGGTTATTTCTAAATAAACATGTATCTACAAATGAAGATCTTTATGATTTTTATCACGAGTTATAAGTAGGAAGGGATTGAATATTGTAATGATGATGATGGAAATAAACAATGAAGTTAGAAAACTAGTAAATAAAGAATTTTTAAGATTCATTTATTTATAATTTATTCGATTTGAATCATCTTATATTTTTATATTATTTGTAGTACAACCTATATATTTACAATATTTGAGTATCGTTCAAAAGTTATTTGATTATTGTATGAGTTATTTATATAATTACAAGTAAATGTTATTACTGGATAGATAAGACGATAATTACAATTTAGTTAAAACGAATGATTTAATGTGCTAAAATAAATCAGATCAGTAACTAAAAGATTTTAGTTTCCTATACATTCAGAAAAGGCAGAACTAAATTATATTCCGTTCCAACACACAAACGACATAACTTTAAAATTCAAATTTTCTGAAATTTTAATATAGTGACTTGTATGATTTAGCAATACAATATTAAGCAATCCAGCCAAAAACAACTTCACTCAGAAGATAGTTTTTTCAAAGCAGCTCATTGGAGATCTATCTTAATTCATTCTGGAGGCTCCAACTAGGGATTAGAACAGGAGTGCTTCATGTTTTTAGTATCCAGTTATAAATCGTAGTACCAAACCATGCCCAATAAACCTTACCACAATTAGCCACTACCCAACACATCTTATACAAAAGAAACATGTTTCAAACCTGATTGTGCCCTCTTAGAATAAAGAAATAGATAATAATTGACTAACTCATCCTTCTTACAAAGATAACAACAGTTTATCACAAAACACAATCTTGTGATACAAATATTAATACAGTTTATTAAGTTTTAATACATCATATATGCCTACTTACTACTGTATATAAACCCTTGAATTCTAAAAATCAAGTTTTTTAGTGTATCCTTCGAAGAATCCGGGTTTGGCCAGATCTAAAATTTTATTGTCAAATATATCTATCCACATATATAAATAAAATAAGTGTCATCTTAAAGGACAAAGTAAAATTGAGAATGTACTTACCTCGCATTCCTTCTCTTCATCTACGCCTTGAAAAGTATTGAAGTCAGGATCCTAACAAATATAAAAAAAATTATTGAGTTTGAAAAAGACTTAAAATAATAGATTTTAACAAAATCTGCGACTTAACTACATGTTTTTGCTATTGACTATCCAATGAATATGCACATAGAGATTACAAAAATACACGAAGAGCAAATAAAAAAATTCAGATTTTGAAAATAAAAAAAATGTAGAAGCAAACATGATATATGTGGTAGTATATCATTGAGAAATATATTTGAGAATACATATGTTTGGTGCACAAATTCTTCAATCGAGTTCTAGTACTGATTATCCCATGAATACACACATGCAAATTAAAAGACAGAGTTACCAAAATAAATTATAAGACAATAATAGATTTCTAATACCTTTTCATTTTATAGAACATATTCAATCGAGAAAGTAGCGTCTAAATTATAAACGATCTGCTTTTTTCCAAATATTGCATTCTTGAAATTTTTATAGCCTTGATTCAAATTTTGCAAAAATCGTATGGTTTCTTGATTTTTTTTTTTTATAGCAGTGGAAGATTTGAATCTAAGAATACTATCAATCGGAGAAATAGAAGTTGGGCGACAGTTTGGGTTTATGAGTTTCATGTGCGTATGTTTCATGAGTTATGCATTGAGCAACTGTCCATTATCCTTAGATTAGGTTTTGTAGAGAAGATTTAGGGAAAGTGGGTTTAAAATATGTAACTTCTTTTGTTTTAATTTACAACAGTTTTCTCTTTTTAAAGTAAAAGAATACGTATATTTTAAAATTAGTTAATGTGTTATAATTAAAGAAATATGAAATTGAAGTAAATAAAGCTGAAATTTTGAATTAAATAAAGCTCTTTAAAAAAAGTTCGGTATTCATGGTTCAAAGTTAAAGAGTAAAATTTTAAAAAGTGCAACTTTTAATTTTTAATTTTTTAATAATAGTGTAAATCAAATTTATTTTTTAAAAGTTAAAGTTCAAAAAATGCATTTAAATCAGTTAATTTTTTAAAATAAAAAAATATTTAATTTTTAAAAAAATAACAAAGAAACCTGAAATTAAGGGGTTTTTAATTTTTTCAGAATATTTTATAGTTCCTATTTTTAGGATTGTCCGAAAGTGCCAAGTGGCATATTGTGATGATGCCACTTGGCATAATGGTAATGCCTTTTCTTCTCTTTTTAATTATAGATAGAAGATTTCGAACAAAAGTATTACGGTAAGAGTCCAAATAATTTTCAATTGTAGAGAAGTATATTTGGCCTTTTCCTGTACAAATATGGGTGATGTGCACAAATAGCCACTAACAGCTCTTGTCTTTATTTTAAAGTCAGTGTTTTAAATGTCTTTAGTCTTTAGCCACTGGTTTAATAAACTTTAACTGCCCAGATGAAAATACCCTTCTGCTCATGTCCTTAACTTCAGGACTTCAGGACTACATGTCCTTAACTTTTGAACTTGAAACTCTAAGTTCAGGACTTCAAGACTACATGTCCTTAACTTTTTAACCTGTAATTCTAAGTTCAGAATTACATGTCCTTAACTTTTGAATTTGAAACTCTAAGTTCATGACTTCAAGGCTACATGTCCTTAACTTTTGAACTTGGAACTCAAACTTCAAGACCAAGCGTCCTTAACTTTTGAACTTGTAAGTCAAAGTTAAGGACCTATTGTCCTTAACTTTTGAACTTGTAACTGTAAGTTCAGGACCTATTGTCCTTAACTTTTGAGCTTGTTAGTCTAAGTTCATGACCAAGTGTCCTTAACTTTTGAACTTGAAATTCTAAGTTCAGGACCAAGTGTCCTTAACTTTTGAAGTTGGAACTCTAAGTTAAGCACCAATTGTCCTTTATACATCCAAGATGTGTGTAATTTCCTAGATGATGGTAGTGGGTGGTAACAGAATAGGCACACAAATGGTAAAACACCTATTGCACTCTGTAAGTATAAATAAGCTAGTTAAACTATATTATCCAATTCTAAATTCATGCGATGAAAAAGAAAAAGGGGACTTTGAAAGTAATAAATCATTAGAAACTATCTATTCTCGGTTTAACAAATATATATAAAAGTAACGAACCTTCTCCAGTAATCCATGGTATAATCAATTGACAGATTATTAGAAAAACCGTCCAGCTATGATTAGAAGTTTCAAATACATTATACAAGCGAGCACTTTCCATTGCTTTTACATTTTTCTATACCAAACAATGCCACAATTAAGAGAAAGTCATATCTCTATTTACTGTTACTCTATATATGTAATTAACATTCAAATGCCTGTCAATCCCCAAAAAAAGACTAGGGGTCGCAACGAACGATCTACAGAATTTTGTGAAAATAGAAAGTGAAAAGTTCAAATATCGGTCAAGATCAGTGATGACACAACAACAACATAAGCTAGAAAGAAGAAAATGTAGTGGGTGGTAACAGAATGATATTAAAATTAATAGCCACTACCATCATGGTAGATGATGGTAGTGGAGCATACATCATCCATCCCTGAGGGTTCGGGAAGAAAAGCAAGGGAAGAAAGGGTAAAAATATCTTTTCATATTAATTTTAATAGGGTAATGACTATTTTTGCTCAATATTAGAATTGCTGGATAAAAACTAAGTACCACCTTAAATAGTGACTACCCTGTGCCATTTCTACTGCAAATATCTATCATGTGATTTTGGTGTTATTACCGCGCCGTTGAGAAGTAACGTGACCCGATGAAACAAACTAACGGCCCAATCTGATTACACTATCGTTAATTGAAAAATTGAAAAATCAAAAAATAAAAAAGAAGATTTTGCGATTGATCAACGGTCCCTATATCTAAAAAAGGTTTTGCGATTAATCAACGGTCCCTATATCTAAAAAAGGTTTTGCGATTTATCAACGGTCCCTATATCTTGTATCTTGGTACTGGGTCAATATTGTAGCTAGATCGGACGGTTACCAACATTCAACCTTTTGTTTTTTCTACATATAAAGCATTGAGATCGCTCGCTTCCACAAGGTTACTTCTTGTGTACAATTTCAGACAGTCATTTTGACTCTGCATTGCTCGCTTCTCGGTCAGTCTCAGCCTCTCTCTCTCGGATCGCTGTTGTTTATATATATATACGTGTGTGTGTGTATACGTATTCTATTGGGTTGCTCCTGTTAACTGTGAGATTCAAAGAACTTTAATTCTTGTGAACCCTCATTTACATAAAGAGGATCCTAATTGTAATTCAAGCGCCCAAATAGTAAAAAAAGAATTAGCTGACAAATATTCATTGATTTCAATTATTCTTTCTTCTTTTTGAAACTCGGTATTGATTTCAAATGTTTTTAGCTCACAGATTGGGTTTTAGGTGAGTGCGTGTGCGAGTGAGTGTGATCTATTCGGTTGCTGCTTTTAAAAATAGATTTAACCCCGAATAAGATGACTTTGAGATTTAAAGAACTGTAATGTTAGTGAACCCACATTTGCAGTGAAAAGAAACTATTTTTTGGACCCAGAATAAACCAAATTGATGTATAGGATTTATATAGCTAGTCTTTGGGATTAAGAAGTAAGCGACTGATTGAGTCGAAATGGAGCTAGCGTATGGAACCAACCTCCATTGTTAGTTGACCTCAAGCTCTCACAGAGAGGAGAAGAAGAAGACTCTAGAAGCAGAGAGAGAAATCACTTTGTATCATTATTATGTATTAATGTTCACTGGAATAGGAAAAATGTATATACACTTATGTAAAGGAAAAATTTGTACTAAAGATTGTAATGACTATACTACCCTTCTACAACTAACTAGTTGATAAATACAATACACTAACATACTACAAAATACAATAAACTCAATACCCCCCTCAAGTTGGAGGTGAAGGTTTCACTGCCAACTTGTGTAGAAGATCTGAATGTTTGATTCCCGTGAGAGCCTTCGTTAAGATATCAGCTAATTGATCATGAGTGGAGATGTGATGAAGTGTAATCAAACCATCATGCAATTTATCTCGCACAAAGTGACAATCAACTTCTATATGTTTTGTTCTTTCATGGAACACTGGGTTCTTAGCAATGTGTATTGCTGCTTGACTGTCACAGAACACTTGAATAGGGTCAGTACATGGGACTGTGAGTTCCTCCAATAGCCTTTGCACCCATACCAATTCCCCAACCACTTTTCTCAGTGATCTATACTCTGCCTCTGCAGAAGATAATGAAACAGTAGTTTGCTTCTTCGATTTCCAACTGATAGGGCTTCCTCCAAACAGGACTAGATACCCACTTACAGATCTCCTTGAGTCAGGACATGCTGCCCAATCTGAGTCACAGTAGGCTGTGATTTTATAAGAAGGATCATTGGACAGAAAAATGCCCAGAGTAGGGTCTTTCTTCAGGTACCTGAGTACATGTATGGCAGCCTTTAAGTGAGGCTCTCTTGGTGTCTGCATAAATTGACTTAAATGTTGTACACTGTATGCAATATCTAGCCTTGTGTTTGTGAGGAAGTTGAGCTTTCCTACTAGCTTTCTATAGTAAGATGGATCAAACATTAAGGAACCCTCTTTAGCTTTCAGCTTGGTTGAGGAATCCAATGGGGATGAAACAGCAGAGTACCCCATACAATCATATTCTTTCAGAATATCAGTAATGAACTTCCTTTGGGATATTAACACTCCATCATCCTTGTAAAGCATTTCTAGTCCCAAAAAATAATGTAACCTTCCCAAGTCTTTTATTTTGAATTGATTGTGTAAGTAAGTCTTTAGTGCTTTAATTTCCTCAAGGTTAGTTCCAGTAAGAATCACATCACCAACATATACAACTACAAAAACTGATGACTCACCTTGCTTTTTGTAGAATAAGGAGTAATCATTAGTTGAATGCTTGAAACCTTTAGAATACAGAGACTTTGCCAGCTTGTCATACCACTGCCTGCTGGCTTGCTTAAGTCCATACAAAGACTTCCTTAATCTGCACACAAGCTATGTGTCTTCCACCTTCAGACCCTGTGGAATCTCCATGTAAACCTCCTCATGTAAGTCTCCATGTAGGAATGCATTATTGACATCCAATTGATATAGGTCCCAACCTTTCTTTACTGCAGTGCTGATCAGGGTTCTAACAGTAGTCATCTTCACCACTGGGGAGAAAGTTTCTGTGTAGTCAATCCCAGCTTCTTGTGTATAGCCTTTTACCACAAGCCTTGCCTTGTATCTTTCCACACTTCCATCTGCCTTGTGCTTTATCTTGTACACCCACTTGCACCCTATGGCCTTCTTACCTGCAGGTAACTCAACTATATCCCAAGTATGGTTAGCATATAAAGCATCAAATTCTTGTGTCATTGCTGCTTGCCAGGCAGGATTCAAAGCTGCCTCCTCATAAGAGTATGGTTCACAATTATGTGAGATGTTCTTAATTAATTCCTGACTATCATGGTTTAATGAGTTGAAAGGCACAGAATGGTTATTTGAAAATAAAGCTGATAATGAATTATGAGGTGGCTGTTGTTCAGAATTTATGGTGTTGTTCAAGTGGTTGGTTGTTTGTTACTTTGGTAATGTACAAATATAGTCTTTGAGATGTGAGGGTGTGCTAAGGGTTCTGTTTGATCTTCTGGGATAATTAGTTACTTGGTTAGCATCAGATTCCATGTCTTGTGATACTTGGTTGGATACTTCAGTTGAGTTTGGTTCTGAATTTTGATTTTCATGTGGAATGTGGTTTGATGTGTCTGTAGGGTATGACAAATGGTTGATCTCTGGTACATCAGATGTGGCACTCTCAGTGACAGAAGTTGGTGCATCCCTGTCATGGTTGCAGTGACTGTCAAATGGATTTACTGTGGAATGAGGACAAGTGGAATTGTGATTTATCATGTCTAACACAGAAGGAAAAGAAAGTATTCAGGAGAAATAGCAAAAGGAAAAATATTTTCATGAAATATAACATCCCTAGACACATGTACCTTTCTTGTGGTCAAATTGAGAACTTTATACCCTTTGGTTCCAAAAGGATATCCTATAAACACATGAGGGGTGGCTCTAGGTTCAAATTTGTCTTTGTGAATTTTGAGTGCTGTAGCATAACACAGGCAGCCAAAACTTCTAAGGTGTGAGTAGGTTGGTTTCCTGTTATAGAGAAGTTCAAATGGACATTTATTGTTGAGGATTGAAGAAGGCAGTCTATTTATCAAATATGTAGCAGTCAGAACACACTCTCCCCAGTATTTCATTGGTAATTTGGATTGATAAAGTAATGCCCTGGCTGTTTCCAATAGGTACTTATGTTTTCTTTCAACCACACCATTTTGTTGTGGTGTATATGGGCAAGTTTTCTGATGGATTATGCCC
>MU787971.1:15289-28932 GCA_026770625.1 Nicotiana glauca | reverse complement strand
AGCCTTGACTGATGCATCAAATTGGTTTTCAATCATAGAGATGAGGGCTTTGATGGCTTGGAGAATGTTACTTTTACTGCTTAAGAGATGAGTCCAAGTTGATCTACTAAAATCATCAACCATTGTACGGAAATATTTGTAATTTTCATGGGTTGCTATGTGGTAGGGACCCCAAAGATCTATGTGTAAAAGTTCAAATATTTTGGTGGTAGATGAAGTTCTTTGACTGAAAGGTAATCTTGTCTGCCTTGCCATGGGGCAGACATGGCAAGTGAAGGGCTGTTTGTGGGAAAATTCAACAGGTATGGTGGAAATAGTTCTCATTTTCACAAAAGGTACATGGCCTAGCCTGTTATGCCAAAGATGCTCATTATTGTTTTTATGAGATGATGAGGACAACAAAAAAGAAATCTCATTAGAGGAAGAGTCAGTCTTATTTCTCGAGTGAAAAATATTTANACATACTGTAAGCTGTCAGCTAGATCCTTCGAGAGTGAGTTCAAAATCCAGGACGTAACCATGTCATCGCAACGAGCCCATTGGTCATAAGTCACTTCATCGATTTTAGGTTTCTTACATTTTCCATTGACAAATCCAACTTTATTCTTTACTGACAAAGCCCTAAGAACTCCTCTTCTCCGGGACCTATAACCAGTTCCATCGAAGACAACAGGAACTAATGTTGTTCCGGCACTCTCCGATGGGTGCATGTACAGCGGACTGCTTAGATCTATGCTCCCAGCTGTGTTTTGATCTTCCCTGTCTCCAGCCATTGAACTAAGTGAATCAGTAGATGATCGGAGTAGTTGATTACCAAAATTTTGAAGAAGTTAGATGAGAATCTTCAGAGACCCTTTCCGTTAAGTGTGAACTTGTATTTTCTTCGATTTGAATAGATCTTGAGATTAGAGAAGAAGAGGAGATGAGAGATTAGAGCACTGCTCTGATACCATGTCGAAATTGAGCTAGCGTATGGAACCAACCTCCATTGTTGGTTGACCTCAAGCTCTCACAGAGAGGAGAAGAAGAAGACTCTAGAAGCAGAGAGAGAAATCACTTTGTATCATTATTATGTATTAATGTTCACCGGAATAGGAAAAATGTATATACACTTATGTAAAGGAAAAATTTGTACTAAAGATTGTAATGACTATACTACCCTTCTACAACTAACTAACTAGTTGATAAATACAATACACAAACATACTACTAACATACTACAAAATACAATAAACTCAATATACACAATTCATTATGGTTTAATTTTCTTAGAGTTTTTTAGTAAGTATTAGGATATTTCCCTATTTTGATTGATTTTTGGGCTTTGATTGTGTGAATATTATCAAACGTTTTCTCTTCCAATACTTAAAGGAGACAATCATGCCCATTGTTTGAATCTTTTCATTGTCTGCAGTACTTTTGTTATGTATAGGTCGAGACTCATTTTATTCACTGTTTTTTCGAGAAAATTGTATCTCTGGTTGCAATTGAATGGGAAAGGATATGGATTTGTGTATCAATGGGCGGGTTCCAAAGGTGCATTCTATGGTTTATATGCATATTGCATGTACTTCTTGACATATACACATACTGTGTGCACATTTTTAAATGTATGTTCATAATTTAAATTCATTTTGTTAAGGTTCTTATATACATATTGTCTTTTTAAAATAGTTTAGGATATTGTTATACGTATATTTCAACTCCAACCAAAGCCGGGGTGCACTTAGTTGTGTGTATATTCAAGTCCTTGCCTTTTCAAAAAAAAAAATAAAAAAATCTAAGGCCGTAATTGCACGCACACAACTGTTTATGTGTTGCATCTACCTCTGCCATTGATTGACCTAAAAGAACACAGCTTCATGTTGTACAAGGAGCTGTAGTGATCTTTGGTGCTGAATTTCTCTACGACCTGCTGATCTTGCAGTCTTTATTTTCGTTGTGACACCATTTCTTATTTTACAAAGTCAATTTGTGTAAGAGAAAATATAGCTCTTGGCTCTTATCGGCTGTGTAAGGGTTCCCAAAGGGGTGTAAATGGCCTTGGGCTACTCCGCACCGATTGCTTTAAGGTTTTGGGTTGGGTGCTTAGATGCTTTGACAAGTAGAATGAATAGAAATATAATATTTTCTTGGAAGGTTCATTTGACCACCAGAAGCTGAGATTCGATCAAGTATAAATAAAAGAATTTTGTTGTGCTTAATTTATACTAATTGTGTGCAATTTACCCCTTTTTGGCTGTCTATTTTCAGATGGATTGGCAAGGACAAAAGCTGGTGGAGCAATTAATGCAGATACTGCTGGTGAGCTTTGCTGTTGTAGCATTCATCACAGGCTATGTGTTGGGTTCGTTTCAGATCATGCTGTTAGTATACGCTGGTGGTGGTGTCTTTACAGCGCTAGTCACCATTCCTAACTGGCCAGTCTACAATCGCCACCCTCTGAGCTGGTTGGACCCAAGTGAGGCCGAAAAGCATCCAAAGCCACAGATTACTAACCCCAGTACCAAGAAGAAGGCTGCCAAGTAGGTTATTTAACTGATATTCACATGTCCCTTCTACTTAAAGGTTTATGGTGATGTAGTGGATAAAACTTTTGGCGGCTTTGTTTCCTTTTTCTTTTATGACATGAACTGAACACCCTGCTGCCCCGCATGATTGTTGTTACGTCGACACATTGGCTAAAGAAAGAATCAGTTTTTACATTGCTGTGCTACTCTCTTATAACAGCCGCCAAATAATTCTCATACCATCGCAAAATGACCTATGTTGTCCTTACCACATCCTCCAGTAAATCACTAGTGTATATTCGGAAACTACTAAAATTGATATCTGCAAAAATATTTTCCTTCAAGGTGAAGAGCAAGTATTAAAGGAAGATCGGAATGAATATAGATTGAGTTGGGTGTTCTGTTCGTCCTTGTCGCCAATTGGTGCGCCTTGCATGGGTTTCTCGTTGCATTTCCCTTACATGGAATGCAGATATGTTCTACTCATTATTCGTACTTTTACTTTTTCCCTTTTGTTTTTGATTTTTTAGTGATATGTTTTGATCTGGAGAACGCACCTGCAAACTTTGCCTCAGAAGGAAATCGAGAAGTTCCAGCAGTAGCAACTTTTTAGCTCTTCATCTGGATTTTAGCCTTTAGCACAGTCCCTTGGTTATTGTAGGTCTAGGTACTTACAGGTGTTAAACTTAAATCTGATAGAATATACTGTAGTAATAACTGCGGAACAATCAGTGTTAAAGAAGATTATTGTTATGTTTTCAGTCTTCTTGAATAAAATCAGTCCGCCTGTACAACTGCAACACAGACTGTCGATATCCTAAAAGATGCCTCTTTGTACATGCTGAAATGGGCATCATCGGTAACTTCAGACACGAGCAAAATCCAGTTCTGGATAAAATACTAGCAGCTGTAGATGTGTCAATTAGCAGGCTTCGGTGAAGCAACCAGGTGATAAAAAAGATACCTGTTAGGCTATTACCACTTCTCCCTATTCACTAGGATGCCATGCATTATGGCATCGCCAAACAGTAGAGAACAATCATGCAAAAGATAGAGGGAACGACTAGAAGGAGAAGAAGGTGATGCAAACTCCCTTATTAGACGTACAGCACTATATCTCATGTTAGCTTCCAGCATTGCTTGAACTTTGAAGTGTTTTTCGCATTTGAGACACAATGCAGCCAGAACATTTTGCCACCTACATCATCTTAGGAATCCGTGGACCACTCTCAGCTTAACAAAAGTCAGAAGAGAAAAGCACTATTTACAACCCGTGAAGCATCAAGGTGTAATGGATGCATGCCTCCTAAAAATATCCAAGTTGTGTCAAATTATTATTTTTTCTATTGATTTTCTTCCCTCATTGCTCTTAAAATAGGATTATCATCCTCCAGCATGTCATCTTCATCGAGTTCATCCAATCCATCTAGAAATGACTGGTTCACACTTTTACGAGATTGTCTCCTGTATTTCTTGGGCTCCAGCCGTGGTTCTGCTTGCACAACTCCCTTGTCTCCTACTTTGCACCTGTAGGAATGTGATAAGTAAATGTTTTTCTGATGGGTATGAAATGGTTTGCCATCAATGCCACAGATGAATATCATTCAATATGCTTACCAGTTTAGGCAAATAGCCTAACAATAAGACCTAGAATAGAACCCTTTCAAGGTCTCAAGTTCGAAACCCACTGGGTGCAAACAATTTATGAGGGCCATCGGACTGGGTAAAACCTGAATTAACCGTGGTGCACTTGCGGGAAACTCCTTGCCGAGGGCCTGTGCACCCCCGGGATTAGTCGGGCTCTTAGAGACTCGGACACACGGTGCAAATCAAAAAAAAAAAAAACCTAGAATAGATAAAATAATAAAGAATAGGAAGAAATCACAAAATACTCCGAATACTTAGTTAACAGAACTGCAATACTTAGTTTTACAGATACTCCGAATGAAAACAGGTTTCCTTCCACGAATAAAGAGATGCAAATCAATGACAAGTTTAATCTACCAAGCACACACTTTACTGGGAAAAATGGCCTTTCAATATTTTACTATCTTTGATTAGGGGAGAACTGTAACTCCTATCATTGGATGATATCGCGTTATGATTATGTTGTAAAGAATATGGATTCTCATTTCTAGAGAATAAAAATCCTAAAAAGGTGCTAACCAGCACTTCATTCGAGAAGCATCATGAGCAAGTATTAGAACTGCAAAGGATGCAAAAGCAAATACAAATTTAGTCTTAGTGAGAGTTTCCTAGAATGGAAAAACTTTACACAGAGCAAAAACGCCAATGACAAATTTGGCAATCAATCATAAGAATACTTGGTCACAGATAAGGAATTGAAATATTATAGTTACATTTTAATTACAGAAACAGAAGAAACCAGATTACCATATATCGCTGATACTTGACCAATTCATAGTAGCTTTGACTTCTTACTTTGTGAAGAAAATTTCTAAGATGTAACTCTAGTTGTGTATGAAATGAATTCAATAAATATTGCATAGAAGTTCAGAGCTATTCATAACTTACCTAACATCACCCTCTCGTTTAGTTCCAATAGTCCTCAACTGAAACTCCTCCCTGATTTTAATCTCGTCAAGCAATTGAAGATAGTATGGGTATCTCTCCCAATCACCTTTTACAAGGCACCCCGGTTCACCAAGATGCAAGCAATTGCTGAATGCACACTTTGCAGGTTCGCCATCTTTAAGCATTTTGCGAATCTGAACTCAAAGTAATCAGATTGGAAATTACTAATGAAATTCGCATATATAGTTTTGTTCACATATTGTGCACAAATACACAAAACTTAGAGAACGAAGTAGCGCCATCAGGACAAACCTCTGGAAAATGATGTGCAAGAGAATTTTTTGTCACTTTAATCAAACTAGGCTGGTTAAACCCTGGAGTATCAGCAAGATATCCTCCATCAGACAATGGAAGCAAGGACACATGCCTCGTTGTATGCTTTCCTCTGCCACTTCTTACTGACACTTCCCCAACACGCTGCTCTTCATACCACCTGCTCCCTAGAAGCTGCTAGTCATAATAAAGAAATGGAAACAGTAAACTTAAGGTATTGAAACAGAAGCTATAATATAATATAAAATGATGAAAACACGCCTAACTCACAGGATCAAACCAATTTCCTTCTTCAACTGCACCAAGAATGTGCTTATTGCCTCTCAAAGCATTGATCAGGCTGGATTTTCCCACGCCACTTGGACCGACAATGACGGATGTTTGTTCTCTCATAATAAACTGGAGTGTATCAAGTCCACGCTTCGACTCAATGCTGCAAAATATTGGTTCATAACCCCAATTACGAAGCCTAGATTTCCATGCTTTTAGTTCCTGCCAAAGTTGATCACCGACTTTAGATGTCTATTATGAAATGATCAGAAAATACAAACAGGAGGGAAGAAATAGTATCAAAACTAACTGAAGTACATACAATGAAACAGTCAATACACGCTAGGACGTTACTCAATCTTCTTAGTGGAAACATGTTTTTCACATGTATCCTCCCTTTGTGTTCTCTTTTTTGTCCATTTGAGTTTCAAAGAGTGAAACTCTAACAGGCTGATATCCTATTTTTCACCTTGCATCCTCGCTTACAACAGAGGTAATTCCCATGCAAAGAGACATGTATTCCATAAATCCATATTTAAGAAATGGAAAATAAATCTAATGCCAAGCATCACAAACATTACTTGAGAAAATCAAAGAAGAAATGACAAGAGACAAGTAAAAGGATGTATATAAATTAACAGGTCGTCGCTTAATAGGAAGCATCCCAAGGCATAGTGATGTGCTCATAATGGACCTGAATTGCAAAATTGATACATATAATTCATCTATTTAAACCAAACTAGTTTGGGATTGCGATGTAGTTGATTGAAATACTAATGTGTTGATCTAATCAGTAGATTACTTACTATTCAGAGGCAAACATTTAGTAGAATCAGTACAAAATTACTAGCAAACAACTGAAATTAAAACAACTACTATGCCTCAGTCTCAAATAAGTTTGGCGACGATGAATCCTCACTAATAAAGTTACTCCAGTTAAAAGGTCTCATGCCAATATCATGCCAGTACAGATAAGAATATTAGGATTTCTGTATATTTTCTAAACATATAATCTCTGAAAGGCTAAACCACTACTAGAAAGCATAAGACCTACAGTAAAGTACGAAGTATTAATTACTTGTCAACTAATCAAGACATAAATCAATACTACTTAAGCAGGTGAACTAAATATCATGTTCTAAGAATTATGACAAAACTATCACATAGCAGTGTTTTTGTATTGCTAACCTCTTGAGAAACAAGTTCAGATTTATTCAAGGCAAGGGTGAGAGGAATTCCAGTGGATTCAGCTTCAACAAGGAACCTAGTGAGGGAGAATGACTCGACCTTCGGCTGATCCAATGAGAACAATACTAGCAAATGATCCACGTTAGCTACAGGAGGATCCAAAATCTCCGTCTTCCTCAAAAACACATTCTCAATAGCTCCTCGTCTATCCACCCAATCAATTGAACCTACCAATACCTTATCCCCTACCAATACTCTCCTCTTTATCTTCTTCAACACTGCCTTCACAACACACAACAACTCCACTCCTATTTCCCCTGAACCCTTCACCAACCTTCCAGAAGGTTCCGTATAAGTTTCTTGTGGAGGAAGTGACTGGACGATAACGCGCATGAAATTCGCTTGTGAAGAAGCGACGGTTCCGACGGCTTGGCCGTGAGAGAGGCGAGGCATGTTTTCGTGAGAGAGAATCGGTGCTAGAGTAGAGAAATGCTTACTAATAGTCTCCCGAGCTTTGAGGAGATTTTTGTTCGTCTGTTGGAGCTTTCTTGAGACATTGTTAGGGTTTTGATGCCGGCCGGCGGCGACGACGACGGAGAAGAAGCGCAGACGAGCGGCGGAGACGGCGAATGGAATCCGGAGAAGTGAACACGAAGAGATCGTCATTTGTGGAGAAGGATAAACGGTGATGGCTTTAACGCTGAGAAGAAATCTGAGCAGCCATGGAATTGGAAGGTTTCGTAGTGTAGCTATAGAGAGTATTTGAGCAGAGTCCAGTGTTTTCCGCGTGTGAAGAGCAGTTGAGGAATGCAAAACGAGCTTGCCACGCGGCAGTATATTTTAGGATAATTTTTCCTTTTTTTTTTTTGGGTTCTCTTTTTTTTCTTCTCTTAATTATAAGGAAGGATTAAAGAAATGCAAGTGTTGTTACCACTTGCTCAACAAAATGAAAGAACTTTGACAACGGGTGATAACTAACTTCATAACACATTAAGCAACCACATTGATACGAAATTAGTTGAATACATAAACAACCCTTTAAATTTGCTCCATTTTTTAGGGGTCGTTTGGTATGTATAATAAGAATAGTTTCGGGATAAAGTTATGAATTAACTTTATTCTATGTTTGGTTTGGGATATTAGCTAATCCCTGAGATAACTTTTACACTAATATGATGGGATTATTTATACCGTATAGAGGGTGGATAACTAAACCTATGGATATCCTTTAGGGATGGCAAATGGGGTACGACAAGGTGAGGCGCGGTAGGGCAAACTCCAAATGGGGCAGGGCAGGGGAATTTTAAAATAGGGCAAAGCGGGGCGGGGCAGGGCAGGGTAAAACTTAAATTTTGAAAAACTTTAATGGGGCAGGGCAGGTTTGGGTTTGGTTTGCTGGCTAAAATATGGGCCATTAACGGGATGCCTCTGTATAGCATACATGGGCTATTACCATTTGATTCAGACGCTTAAGTTTTCCTACTGACTACTGTTATGTATGGTTATGACTTTGTTAATATTTCATTACTTTAAAATTAATTCAAACACTTTTTAATATATCTTTATATTTTTTAGACTAATATTTTTAGAAACTAAACTAAAATACAAGAGTTCCAATCATCACAACTCAATTGTATATATCTAGAACAAGATGCCAGTGTCGCAAAAAAACTGTCAGGGATTAAGTTTTTATTTCTAATTTATTATGCTCTTTATAAGTAAAATGATGAAAAAAGGATACCGCGGAAGATTTAACTATAAATCTATTCTAGTTTCTTATATCTGGAAAGGAATAAAACACAACAAAGTGTGATAAAAAAATGGATAGGATAAAAAAATAAAAACTTAAATGGGGCAGGGCGGGGCAGGGTTAACGGGGCAGGGCGAGGCAGGGTAATTTTTTTAAAAAAATGCTACATGAGGCAGGGCAGGGCGTGTCAAAATTTTAGCGGGTCAAGGCTTGCCCTGTCCCGCCTCGCCCTACCCCATTTGCCATCCCTAAATCCTTAGACATCCCACCTTGTACTAAGCGCGCCCCTAAGCTAAGTCTTTAACCTATTGAACATTTAAATTAAAGTTAAATTGTGTCTCCTGAACATACATTGCTGACATGGCACACCATGTATAATATAATCTCCTCCTAGAGGGTGAAAAGCCTTATTTTTTAAAGAGAAAATACATAAGTTGTCCATAAAACTTGTCCGAAAAAATTATTTACACACCTTAACTTTACGGGCGACCTATGTCCCCCTTATTCTTGTTTGAGGTGAATTTAATACCTCATTGGTAACTCATAATTAGTCTTGTGGTAGGCATGTGTAGTACACGCGCCACGTGTCAAAAGCTGCTTTATTTTATTCCACTTATTTTGTTACTTTTTTTTTCAACTCTTTTTTTCCCCTGTCATCTTCATCATCACATCACTTTCGGCTTTAAAAAGTAGGGGAAAACTCCTTGTCGGAAAAATGATGCCGGCAAATCCCAAATTTGTCAACCAGTTAAAATCCCTCAAGCTTCGGCAAAATTTATGTCCAAACAGAAAAGCATTTCCATACCTTGCTACATTCATAAACTGTGGCCTTTGGGTACTCTATGGAATTCCACTTATACATCCACATAGTAGCTTGGTTGTGACCATAAATGGGCACAAGATTTGTCATTAGGTTGTGTGCTTGATGCTATTTTTGTTGTACTCTGAAAGGAGAAAAAGGATGAAAATATTACTCATTATTGTTGGTGAGATTATTTTCTTGATTTCACTTGCCATACTTGTCCTAACCCATGTTCAAACCCACAAAAAAAGATCTGCTATTGTGGATAGTATTTGCATTGCGGGAAACATTCTCATGTATGCTTCTCCTTTTGCTATTATGGTCAGTTTAGCTCCCCTTTTAATTTTTTTGAATATTGTTTAAGAAAGAAGAAAAAAAGATAAAAAGAATATGTGATGATGGCAGATGGTAGATACAATGGTGTATGACAGAGAATGGAGATATAGTGGGATCTTGGGTGGAAAAAGGGCAATGGTGACAAGAAGAAGAAAAGGTAGAGAGAGAGAGAAATAAAAAAAAGAAGTAAAAGAAAAAGGGCAGCATACAATAAAAATATGCGTCTATTTTTAATCATTTCCCTCTTACACCACGCGAGTTTGGGAGAGTGAAATTACTGTATTTTCCACGTCACCATTTAGGGTGATATGAAATTCACCTCAGACAAGAATACGGGGGACATAAGTCACCTGTAAAGTTAAGGTGTGTAAATAATTTTTCGGGACAAGTTTGATGGGCAACTTTATAATACATCTTTTTTAAAACTTTTTAAATTTTTTGCTTGTCTCCTCCAACCTCAGTCTGGCACTACCATTTCCAAGTTCCAACACCTTCGCCACCTTAGACCATCCTCCACTTTCCGCTTTTCTCCCCGTTGTAATTGTCACCACAACCATCCAACTTTCCATTTTCTTTTTCTTTCCTCTCCGTCACCAAATCTACCACAACCCACCACCACCTGCTCCTCTTTCCTTGCCACCACCAGTACCTTTAGGCCACACATGTCCAGAAAAATAAGACTCATTGACAAAAAATTTGATTGCGTTAACTAATTTGATTGGTGAAAGAACACAATGAATGAGAAAAATAACTCACATTCAGCTTCAACATTCGAACACATGCAATCAAAATGCCTTCCTTGATTCGTGGTTAATTGAAACTCATTATTTTGAGTTAATTTCTTAATTCTCAAATTGTACAATACATTAAATTTGGTGCCAAACCATCTGAATTAAACACATCCCAGAATCAAATAATTAGAAAATTAAATGACATAATTTTTAATTTGGTAATTACAGTATAGTCGAAATAGAGAGAACTCAAATAAGTAAGAAAGCGCTCATTTCCTCCACCTAATACACCGTCTACCTCCTTCTTGTCCATGCCATCCATCTCCCGCCGGCACTACCTCTCTATCCATATAAACCTTTAAATTTATCTTCTTCGTCCAGCAAATATTTTCCCTAGAACTTGTAAGTTGTAATCAAATGACAATTTTGCAAAAATGTTCTTCGTTTTCTAGAGGTTTTCATCAGAGAAAAATTAGTTAAATTTTTGGATTGTGGGGTAGGTGTTCTAGGGTAGGTAGAGGATGAGGTGTTGAAAGGTGATTTATTTTTATGTGCGAAACTCACGCATTTACAGTTTTTGGGAGACTACAAAAAAGTGTCTACGAGGCATATTTTCTAACTGCTTGAAGTGTTCAATGACTATAATTTTCAGATATCTAAATGAAAAAAATATCTGAGAGTTACAAGGTATCTATTGATCTTATGATGAAATAATTTGAAAAGTTCTCCACATCATTAGGATTACAGGCAAATATGGAGAAGAGTTCTTTTTATGTGGCAGGAATGTCTAATCAGCACAAGCAAAAGATACTAGAGAAGCTGCAGTTCACAAGAGGTGAAATACCATTCAAATACCTAGGAGTTCCATTATCCTCAAAGAAACTCAACATTAGTCAATGCATGCCTTTGGTGGATAGGATTGTAGCAAAGGTCAGATGCTGGACATCAAGGTTTCTATCTTATGCAGGGAGGGTCCAACTAATCAAAAGTGTGCTATTCGAAATGCAAACGTACTGGGCTCAAGTCTTTTTGATTCTAAAAAAAGTTCATGATCTGGTAATAGGACTGTGCAGGAACTTCCTATGGCATGGAAGCAATGAAGGAAGAAAAACACCTATAGCATGGGACATAATCTGCAGACCAAGAACAACAGGAGGACCAAATATTGTAAACTTCTATATGTGGAATAGAGTAGCATTAGGAAAGTTGATATGGGCAATTACAAAGAAGAAGGACAAATTATGGATTAAGTGGATACATATCCACTATATAAAGAAGAAGGAGATTGACAACATGGAAACCCCTAAGCAAGCTAGCTGGGTGGTAAGAAAAATATTTGAAGCCAAAAAATGGCTAGCCACAGGAGTTCAAGAACTAAAATAGTACAGTGTACATGGGAAATATACCATCAGAAAAGCCTACCTTTCATTCATGCCACAATACCTAAAAGTTAATTGGAAGACATTATACATGGCACAAGGTATGCTTCCTAGACATCAGCTCATACTGTGGATGACAATGCATCAGAGATTAACAACTGCAGACAGATTAATCAGATGGGGAATCCAAGTACATGCAGAATGTGCTCTGTGCATGACAAATGCAGAAGAAACTCATGATCACCAATTCTTTGATTGCTCATACTCAAAGTTCATATGGAAACAGATGTTAAACATGTTTGAAGTTGATAGACAGATAGGAAGCTGGCAGGAAGAGGTCAACTGGATGACAACAAAAACAAGAAGCAGGAGTACAAAGTGGCAGATACTAGGAAATGCCTTTGCTGCAACAGTATGCCACACATGGATGGAAAGGAACATGCGAAGGTTTCAACAAACTAGAAGAGAAAGTAAGGAAATATTAGAGAAATTGTATAACAATTGCATATTAGAGGTGTTAGCAAATGTGTCACGACCCAAAATCCACTAAGGGTCGTGGTGGCGCCGGACACCCCTTTCAGGCAAGCCGACAAAATTATCAATTAAATCCTTTTTAATACTTTTAAAAATCCAAGGTTTTTCCTTCCATTTTTCATAAATAAAAGATCACTACTTGAATTCAAATTTAAATAATAACAATTAGTACAATCCTTCGAAAACCATCCCAGAAATCCGGTGTCACAAATGCCTGAGCAATTATCAATAAGGAAAATAAGATACAACATCTGTCCGAAATACAGTGGACATGGTATAAATAATAAGAATGCTGAAAGGAACTACACTAGCTGCGGGTCGTCTCGAACAATGTTGCTCACCTAGTACCGGGGTCATCCATGCTGCTACGCCCAGTAGGCTGCTAGAGGTATATATACCTGTACAATAAAAATGCACAGAAGTGTAGTATGAGTATGTAATCAACATGTACTCAGTGAGTATCCCGCCTAATCCCGAAGGGGTAGAGACGAGATGGTCAACTTTGACACTCTCTAATAGTCCAATGATTATTTATCCTTAATACATATATTAAACAATGGATTTATTTTATAAGCATGATTCTAATCCAAATAGAGGAAACAAGTAAGCGCGTAATTCTTTCATAGGAAAATTTCCAAAATTTCTCTTTAAACATAATCCAAATATTTTTAAGCCACAAAAGGGCAATAATAACTTAATGAAGTTCAAGACAACAACACATACATGCGCAAATCATGCCGAGGTCGACGGCCCGCTCCAACATAAATGTAAATTGTGTACTTCCGAGGGTCGAGCGACACGAACCATAGATGCATCTATTCTCACCAAGGCGATCGGCCCGATCCATATTCATCAAGAAAATATCAAGAAAACACATAAGGCTCAATTACATACCAGGGAATTCCTACCAAGGCTCAACAAACTCATATGTTCACTTTTCATTTCCTCATGTCTCTAGCAAATCATAAATGATCATATTGGCAATTTAAAATAAGAGATATTCCCCAATTAGACATGACGTGGGTCCTAAACTACCCGAACAATTATCATATAGTAGCTACGCACGGACTCTCGTCACCTCGTGCGTACGTAGCCCCCACAATTAGGAGCACATAATCAATTACTTCACCTATGGGGTAAGTTCCCCCTCACAAGATTAGAAAGGAGACTCACGCTCCGAAGACTTAAAACCGACATTCTACATTCTTCCGAGGACTCTAATTGATGCACCACACTCCAAGACTAGCCAATGGTTACGCAAATCCATTAATATAT
>MU787971.1:2882-13967 GCA_026770625.1 Nicotiana glauca | reverse complement strand
CAGCTCTCTTCCAAATTCCAACTTCGATCCATTAACCACCCGGAATCCCCCTGAGGCCCCCGAGACCTCAACCAAACCTACCAACCAATCCCAAAACACGTTACGGAGTTGCTCGAGGCCTCAAATCACATCAAACAATGCTAAAATTACGAATCAACCCCCAATCCAAGTTTAAGGAACTTTAAAATTTCAAACTTCTACTTCCTATGTTTAAACCTATCAAATCACATCCGATTGACCTCAAATTTTGCGCACAAGTCATATTTGACGTTACGGACCTACTCCAACTTTCGAAATTGGATTCCGACCCCGATATCAAAAACTCCACTTCCGGTCAAATTTCTCAAAAACCTTCAAATTTCTATCTTTAGCCAAATGGCTTCAAAATGACCTACGGACCTCCGAATTCACTTCCGATCGCGCTTCCAACTCCAGAATCACCTTACGGAGCTGTTCCTAGTCTCGGAATCCCAAACGGACATTGATAACACTGAAATGCACTTCAAACCAAACCTATGAAATTTCTTCCAAAATGCTAACTTCCACAATAGGCGCCAAAATGCTCCCGGGTTATCCAAAACCCAATCCGGGCATACGCCCAAGTCCGAAATCATCATACGAACCTGCTAGAACCTTCAGATCTTGATTCCGAGGTCATTTACCCAAAATTCCAATCTTAGCCATTTTCCCCAAACTTAAGGCTTCTGAAATGAGAATTTTCATTTAAATTTAACTCCGAACTTCCTGAATTTCACTTCCGACCATACACACAAGTTATAATACCTGAAATGAAGCTGTTCATGGCCTCCGACTGCTGAACGGAGTGCTAGTACTCAAAATGACCGGTCGGGTCGTTACATTCTCTCCCACTTAAACATACGTTCGTCCTCGAACGTGCTGAGAACTATACAGAAGTAGTCTGAAAACACTATTTAGCACCTCATGCACATTCCCGTGCTACCACAACTTAGCTGAGCACATTGGCTCGATAAATTCTGAAGATATTCCCTTTTTATTCAAGCAAATAAGCCTTAGAGCCCGATTCCAACATCCGAAATCCTATGCCAGGCCCAGTTTCCAACATACGACCACCATATCAACCACCATACGCTGTACTCAACCATGACTGCATAACTTTGCTGGATTCTTACTTTGCAACACTTAGTCCATAGGATCACCATAATATTCTCTGATCAACTTAGCCAAAAATTCAATAAATCAGATGCTCCCATTGCACCTCATGACACGCAAGTCTTATTCTAGCTCTTACAATACCGCCACGACGGATGAGATGTGCCAAAATTCATAGTCAACTGCCGAGTCAACCAATCATTGAGTCTATATTTCTGACAAGAAACATTACCACATTCTGAACCAAATAATGATCTTTGCTCCTTAATATACTTCATATAATCAGATTGCACTGATCCTAAGTCCGAAAATCTCGTCTCACCCAGAAATTGTTAAAATCTCATATGATGCTACCATGCATCAATAGGCCACCGATTCGAATGCAATGCCAAAGGAAAACGAACTCTGGAAGGAAGTATCTAACTCCCGCACTACTACAGACTTTCCTTAGAAAATAGGAAGCAGGACATACAAAATTAGCATATAGGAAACTACACTTAACATTACACTGTTGCGGCGTGCAACCCGATCCACATAGCATAACCATGGCGGCGTGCCACCCGATCCTCACAATATAATCATGGTGGCGTGCCACCCGATCCAAGTAACATATCCATGGCAGTGTGCTACCCAATCCACACGTAGAACTTACATAGAGAGATACATCGGGCCAAGCTGCCCATTACAACAAGATATTGAATTTGGTCACAAGCACGCTAAGTGCATAATACCATCCCTGAGGGACATATAGCGCCATAAGCTACGAAACTCAAGCACAACTAAGGTGCGATATATAATCTGAATCTCAAGAGCCATTTTGCTCATAATACGACATTCCCACGCGGATCCTCAACACATACACAATTTCTCAGGCCGTCTCACAACTCACACGGCGCAATGTATCACTACATGAAATATCTGACAATGAGATAACACCCTGGCTACTTCATAAGGAGCGCATTACTGAAATGAACACAACTAGCCTGACATAAAGCCCATATTCACATTTAAACTCATCCACTGACCTCAAGTCGATCCTGATCACATCAAACTAAGCCAATAACCTTTCAAAGGTCCATACCAATTTCCCTCTCCTCATAACACAGAACAACCGTCATAACCAGAGCAACCTCCCCAGTTCATAACCCAATAAACAAAGTGCCCTCCAGGCCTAAAGTCTCAAATTAATGATATTAACACTATTCTCGTACTTGGTTTAAATCTTTAATTAATCAAGTGACTACATGTCACACTTATACAAATTCCCCGCGGGACACGCTCCCACAATCTTCCAAAATAAATAACGGGTCCGCTCATCCAAACCATAGGTCGCACTAACTCTAAAAAGCGATCGGAATCATTAACCAGAATACAAGCCCTCTTTACAAAACACCGACCTCCAGTGACGCTGAAGACAATCCCAACTTACTTTAAACAACGAAACTCCTTTCCTGCTCATCCGAGCTTGCGACATATTTATCTACACCAGACTGCAGCTTGATTCTCATTTCAAATTCCATACTACTCACCGCACCCAATGTGCCAATATATGATAGGACATGCTTTTCATTATAACTCCGGGACCACTAACAGGTTAACATTTCATCACATGAAAACCGTTCATTTAACTCACTTCAGGAGATCCGTAATATCACATAGGTAAATTCTCATAACCGTAGAATATGCGATTCTCTAAGTAGTGATCTAAGCCACCATAGCCCTTCCGGAATCTGCTTCCACATAACAAGCCACAACAGTAGAATGGTTTAGAATGATATCAATTACGGCGACCGACAAACCTCACACATACCGCCACAAATCAAACACATAACTCGATCACGCTGAATGTACTGATCACAGACCCCAACATGCCAAATTCAACTATGGCTAATCAATCCACCTTCTTCCAATTCATCCTTGCTTGCCTTAGAAATAAGACTAACTCCATTCAACACATAATATACTCCATCTACACTCACCCCGGGTGACCTTGAATCACGAAACCATGCTGTCTCAAATCCCACGAACCGTTTCATATCTCTCAAATGCTACACCACAAGTCAAAATATCATAGAACATTCTGGGCACCTTCTCATAAGCTGCTACAAAGCTTGATTCTTAATTGTACTCATGGGCTCGAAATCATTGGGCACCACACTTTAACTTCTGAATTCACTAGGACCATTATTGAGAGCCACCCACTTTGACTTGGTCCCGACTATAATTCACTCCATAATTCTTATAACACGCGAATACTCTCTCGGCGAAGCACTCGTCGAAATCACTTCCTCTGAAACCTGCATCTATACCAGGCATAAATCCTGAATCTTTTCCCAAGTTCGAACATAAGCCAACAAGGCCAACCATAGCATGCATTCCACAATTCCTCTACTCAATTCACAACTTATGGTCTTTTTCCGTAGCTGAGATAACCCATCAAGGTATTAATAACTGGAAACCTCGCAAGTAGCTAACCATGTAACCCAAATCATAAGCGGTGAGGCTCTCCCACTTAGCTTGAAGCCATTAACACATAATGCTGGAATTCACCCGAATTATTTACCTTTTATTGCCATAACCTTGCGTAATCATCCGCCGCAAATTCTTGGAATCCTTCTGTAAATCCCCATTGTTCGTATTCTGAATCATCATCCACATTCGCATGACCGATCTCTTTGTTGGATAACTAACATAATTCCTTGCAGAAGCTTCACTAACCACGCGACTGCTAACCTACTCACGGGGAAATAACCCGCATGTGGAAATCACCTCCCGACACCTTCCAATGCTGATGCACGGGATACAATCACCATGACATCAATAACCAAATCCTGAGTCCAAGCTCACTTTCTAGCTGCGCCGGTCCATTTATCCCTTGTGGACATCAATTAAATGTGCGGCAACACATTTAAACTTCCGAGTTATGCTACATCCTTCTTCATTTCAAGCAGCTCCTTTCCATCATACCAAATCTCCTGCCGCATAACAACCCATGCTTCGAATAAAACCTGCAGACTTCAATTGCCCGTCGCTAAAATCCTAGATCATTCCAAACTCTCCTTAGGCGCGTAGTCATCCTACTACTAAGCCCTATACAGCTCCGCAACTCTCCCACTTTGGGCAAACTCACTCCTTTAATCAGTTGCTCGACCTACGCTTCTTATACCTGGCCCTTTAGAAGTTCAAAACTCCGTCTGCCACTTCCCATATGTTTTTTCATCTTTTGCTGCTCAGTTGTTGCCTTAATAAAATGTACTTTCCTGGAACTTGAATCCTCAATTTGTTACTGACTTTAAACTTTTCCGAAGTTCGTCTTTCTCGAACCGTCAACATTTGAAATACTGATTCAATCCTAAACCACCGCACCATGTGATATCTGACAGTCACATTTCGAATACTATTTCACAATATCTTGCCCCAAAGGCGAATTGTAGCAGATCATAACACCGACAAACTTAAAACGTTCAATTGGGACAACAACACCCCCATATAGAGGAGAACTCCACTATGCTTGCAATTATCACATTTCATTACTTCCACTAGTCCACATCTGACTATCCTTAGTTCGATTGACTTTCCCCTACCGGGAATAAAATGCTGAATCCCTTCGATTACACATTGAGTAAACCTCCCTTCAATTCATTCACCGCCCCGACACGTGGGCAAACACTCTACCATCACGACAACACTGCGGAATAATCTCTCATAAGCATTATGGAAATCTGTGCCTAGCCTCAAGGCTCGTAGAAGTTCTATTACTGAGCTGAATGTGACAACCCAAAGGGGTCATCACCAGATTTCTCCCTTTTTTGTGCTTCCGAGGCCTTGAAAACATCACTTATAGTCGATTCAATTTGCGTGCGCCGTTCGGGCGCGTAGCCAGAAAGCTTTTATGTTGAAATATATGAATTCTGTGAAAAAACATTTGAAGAATTTTGATATTAATATGATTAAAGTTGGCCGAAGTCAACTTTAATCATATTAATATCAAAATTCTTCAAAAAATTTTCACAGAATTCACATATTTCAACATAAAAGTTTTTCGGCTATGCGCCCGAACTGTGCACGCAAATTGAGGCAACTATAAGTGAGGTTTTCAAGGCCTCGGAAGCACAGAAAAGGGAGAAATCTGGTGATGACCCCTTTGGGTCGTCACATTCTCCACCTCTAAAACAACTGTTCGTCCTCGAACGGACAAAAGAAGGAAGTACCAGAGTCAGGAAACAGATGAGGATAATGGCTCTGCATATCAGACTCGGACTCCCAGGTCGATGCCTCAGGAGGCTGACATCTCCACTAGACACGCATTGAAGGAAAACTCTTCGACCTCAACTGTCGAACCTGTCGGTCTAGAATAGCTACCGGCTCCTCCTCGTAAGACAGATCCTTGTCCAACTGGACAGTTCTGAAATCTAAGACGTGGGTAGGATCGCCATGATACCTCCATAGCATAGACACATGAAACACTGGATGCACGACTGACAAGCTAGGTGGCAAGGAAAGTTTGTAAGCCACCTCTCCCACACGATTGAGGATCTCAAATGGGCCAATAAACCTAGGGTTAAGCTTGCCCTTCTTCCCAAATCTCATCACGCCCTTCATAGGCGATACATGGAGCAATACTCGCTCACCAACCATGAAAGCTACATCTCGAACCTTGCAATCCGCATAACTTTTTTGCCGCGACTAAGCCGAACGAAGCCTGTCCTGAATGATCTTGACCTTATCCCAGGCCTCCTGGACTAAATTTGTACCCAATAACCGAGCCTCTCCCAGCTCAAACCATCCCACTGGAGACCGACATTGCCTACCATACAACACCTCATATGGAGCCATCTGAATGCTGTACTGGTAATTGTTGTTGTAGGCGAACTCTGCTAAAGGAAAAAATTGGTCCCAAGAGCCTCTAAAATCAATGACACAGGCTCAGAGCATATCCTCCAATATCTGAATAGTCCTCTTTAACTGGCCGTCCGTCTGAGGATGGAACGCTGTGCTCAACTGAACCTGGGTGCCCAACTCCTGCTGTACTGCTCTCTAGAAGCGCGAGGTAAACTGCATACCCTGGTCCGAAATGATAGATGCCGGCACCCCATGAAGGCGAACAATATCTCGGATGTAGATCTCAGCTAACCTCTCCAATGAATAGGTGGCTGCAACAGGAATAAAATGCGCTGACTTGGTCAGCCTATCAACAATGACCCAAATAACGTCAAACTTCTTCTGAGTCATCGGAAGTCTAGTAATGAAATCCATGGTAATCCTCTCCCACTTCCACTCGGGAAGCTCAATCCTCTAAAACAAACCACCAGACCTCTGATGCTCATACTTGACCTGCTGACAGTTCAAATACCGAGCCACATATGCAACAATATCTTTCTTCATCCTACGCCACCAATAATGATGCCGCAAGTCCTGATACATCTTCGCGGCGCCCAGGTGAATAGAATACCGCGAACTATGGGCCTCCGCTAAGATCAACTCTCGAATCCCATCAACATTGGGCACACAAACTCGCCCCTGCAATCTCAAAACACCATCATCATCTAAAGTCACCTTCGTGGCACCTCCATGCTGCACCGTGTCTCTCAGGACACACAAATGAGGATTATCAAACTACCAATCACGGATACGCTCCAATAACGAAGAACGAGCAACCGTGTAAGCTAACCATCTGCTAGGCTCAGAAATGTCCAACCTCACAAACCGATTGGCCAAGGCCTGAATATCCAAGGCAAGTGGTCTTTGGCTGACCGGAACATAAGCAAGACCACCCATGTTGGCGGACTTCCTACTCAATGCATCGGCCACCACATTGGCCTTTCCGGGGTGTTATAAAATAGTAACATCATAGTCTTTCAACAACTCCAACCACCTCCTCTGCCTCAAATTCAACTCCTTTTGCTTGAACAAGTACTGAAAGCTCTTGTGATCCGTGTACACCTCACACGTCACACCATATAGATAATGCCTCCAAATCTTCAAAGCATGAACAATGGCTGCCAACTCTAGATCATGGACTGGATAATTCTTCTTGTGGATATTCAATTACCTCGAAGCATAAGCAATGACTCTACCATCCTGCATCAATACCGTACCAAGCCCAATGCGGGAAGCATCCGAATAAATTGTATAAGGCCCTGAACCTGTGGGCAAAACCAATATAGGTACCGTAGTCAGAGCTATCTTGAGCCTCTGAAAGCTCTCCTCACACTTGTCTGACCACCTGAACTGGGCACCCTTCTGGGTCAACCTGGTCATCGGGGCTGCTATAGATGAAAACCCCTCCACAAACCGGCGGTAATAACCTGCTAACCCCAAGAACCTCCGAATCTCGGTCACTGAAGCTGGTCGAGGCCAATTCTTGACTGCCTCAATTTTCTTCGGGTCTACTTGAATACCCTCTGCTGATACTACATGACCCCGAAATGCAACCGAACTCAACCAGAATTCGCACTTCGCGAACTTAGCATACAACTGACTATCCTTCAGAGTCTGAAGAACCACTCTGAGGTGCTGCTCGTGCTCCTCCTGGCTGCGGGAGTACACCAGAATATCATCAATAAAGACTATCACGAACAAGTCTAGATAAGGCCTGAACACTCGGTTCATCAACTCCATAAATGCTGCTAGGGCATTGGTCAACCCGAATGACATGGCCAAAAACTTATAATGCCCATACCGAGTGCGAAATGCTGTGTTAGGGACATCAGACGCCCTAATCCTCAGCTGATGGTAGCCAGATCTCAAGTCTATCTTTGAAAACACCTTCGCACCCTGTAGCCGGTCAAACAAATCATCAATCCTCGGCAGTGGATACTTGTTCTTTATTGTCACCCTGTTCAATTTCCAGTAATCAATGCACATCCTCATCGATCCATCCCTTTTCTTCACAAATAACACCGGCGCACCCCAAGGAGAAACACTAAGTCTGATAAAACCCTTCTCTAACAAATCTTGCAACTGGTCCTTTAACTCTTTCAACTCTGGCGAGGCCATACGATACGGCAGAATAGAAATAGGATGCGTGCCCGGGGCCAGATCAATACAGAAATCAATATTCCTGTCGGGCGGCATACCAGGCAGGTCTGAAGGGAAAATCTCGGGGAACTCCCGAACAATAGGAACAGAGTCAATAGAAGGAACCTCTGTGCTGGAATCACGAACATATGCCAAATAAGCTAAACACCCCCTTTTGACCATGTGTCGAGCCTTTACATATGAAATAACACTACGGGTGGCATGACTTGGGGTCTTTCTCCACTCCAATCGGGGCAAATCTGGCAAAGCTAAGGTCACGGTCTTGGTGTGACAATCCAAGATAGCATGATACGGGGACAACCAATCCATCCCCAATATAACATCGAAATCTACCATGTCTAAAAGCAATAAATCAGCACGGGTCTCAAGACCCTCAAACACTACCACACAGGAATGATGAACTCGGTTGACCACTATAGAATCACCCACTGGTGTAGATACATAAACAGGGACACCCAAGGCATTACTAGGCATAGCCAGGTATGCTGCAAAATAAGACGACACATATGAATACGTAGACCCAAGGTCAAATAGCATTGAAGCATCCCTATCACAGACCAGAATAATACCTGTAATAACAACTTCTGAAGACTCAGCCTCTGGCCTGGTTGGCAAAGCATAACACCGGGGCTAGGCCCCACCTCCCTAAACCATGTCTCTGGGATGATCGGCTACTGGCTGACCCCTACCTTAGCCGGTCCGAGCTCCACCTCTACGGTCTCTACCTCCACCTCTATAATCCCTACCCCCGCCTCTAGCTGGCTGGGCAAGTTGTGGATCACCTGGTGCCTGAATCATGGGGCGAGGACCCTGCTGCTGAGAGCTACCCGAGGCTCGAGGGCAAAATCTAATAATGTGACCGGGGTCACCACAACCATAACAAACCCTCGGCTGCTGAGACTGCTGGCCCTGTCGACCTGAATGTCCACCCCGAAAGCTCTAAAGTGGGGGTGCACTGATAGGCTGCTGATCTGAATAATACTGCTAAGAACCACCACCGCTTGGAGTACCATGAGAAACTTGACTGAAAGGGTCTCGGTGAATGACCTCTACCATAAGAATCCCTACCTCCAGACGAGGTACCACTGAACCTACCAGAATGAAGAGGCCTCTTATCCGACATCTGACCACCTCCCCGTGCAAGGGCCATCTCAACTTTGCGGGCCGCATTAGCCGCCTCCTGAAAGGAAATCTCACTACCAACCCCCATAGCCATCCGGAGACGGATCGACTGAATCAATCCATCAATAAACCTTTGCACCCTCTTGCTTTGTGGGGAGTATAACAATAGTATGGCATGCCAGATCAATAAACTGAGTCTCATACTGTGTAACTGTCATGGAGCCCTGCTGGAGGTGCTCAAACTACCTGCGAAGCGCTTCCCGCTGAGTGACTGGGAGAAACTTCTCCAAAAACAACTCCGCGAACTAATCCCATGTCAATGCTGGAGACCCTGCTGGTCTAGATAGGCAATAATCCCTCTACCAAGTCTTGGCAGATCCTGCAAGCTGGAAGGTGGCAAAATCTACCCCATTGGTCTCCACTATACCCATGGTCCTAAGGATCTCATGACAGCTAAATAAGAAATCCTGTGGATCCTATGATGAAGCACCGTTGAAGGTGGTGGTGAATATCTTAGAGAACCGACCAAGTCTCCACAAAGCATGTGAAGACATAGCCGCTCCATCGTCGGCCTGGGCTGGAATAGCTGGCTGAGCTTCCACAGCTGGCTGAACCACTGGGACATGAGTCTGGGGAGCTACCTGCTCCGGAGTACGTGTAGAAGGAGTCTGAATCCCTGATCCATCATGAGAAGTGGCTGGTGCTACTGGCAACAAACCCGCTCTAGTGACACTCTCCATAAAGCCTGCCAATCTGACTAGAGCATCCTGAAGATCTGGGGTGACCATGACCCTTCCTGGGACCTGAGCTGGGCCCACCGGACCTGCTGGGGCTGGAACCTCCTCATCATAGTCAATATGAGGCCCCACCTCGGGGACTGCTACCCGGGGCTGAGCTCTGCCCCTACCTCGGCCTCTGGCACGACCTCGGCCTCTACCCCTCGCAGGAGCTACTGCTGGGGGCTCGAGTTGCTGCGCGGTAGAAGAGGAAGCACGTGTTCTCGCCATCTATGAAAGAACAAAGTAGAAAGACAATCAATATTTGAGAAACAGAATCGCACGATAAGAAAGAACAAAAGTGAAACCTTTCCTAATTCCGTAGCCTCTGGGGGATAAATACAGACGTCTCCGTACCGATCCCTCAGACTCTACCAAGTTTGTCCGTGAGTAGCAAGACCTATGTAACCTAGTGCTCTGATACCAACTTATCACGACCCAAATTTCCCACCATCGGGAGTCGTGATGGCGCCTACTATCGGAGCTAGGCAAGCCAAGCATTTAAACATTTTCCGATAACAACCAAACAACAATAATAATAACGAGTCATTTAACTAACAGCGGAAGTCTTTAAAACTTAAACAACTGGAAACCCAAAATGCGGAAGTTTAGTATTTCTCTACCCAAGACTGAAGTCGCTATCTCATGAACCACTAAAGAGTGCTACAAACAAGTCTGAATAAAAATGCATAATGTCTGTCTTGGTAAAATGAAAACAAACTAAAAATATGGAAAGGGACTTCGGCCTGCGAACGCCAGCTAGGCTACCTCGTAAGTCCCTGGACTTAAGTCAGCTCCCGATCAATATACTACTACTGTGGTCCAAAAGCTGCTCTGGTACCGTGATCTGTGCAAAAAGCACAGAAGTGTAGCATCAGCACAACCGACACCATGTGCTGGTAAGCGCCTGGCCTAACCCCGACGAAGTAGTGACGAGGCTAGACAGGACTACCAAATCAACTTGTACAGTTCAATATATATATATATATATATATATATATATATATATATATGC
>MU787969.1:68087-82350 GCA_026770625.1 Nicotiana glauca | reverse complement strand
TGGAGAACAGAGGCATTTATTTCAAGTTTTAGCAATCAGGAGCCCGCCTTGAGAACAGAGGCATTTATTTCAAGTTTTTGGCAATCAGGAGTCCGCCTGGAGAACAGAGGCATTTATTTCAAGTTTTAGCAATCAGGAGCCTGCCTGGAGAATAAAGGCATTTATTTCAAGTTTTAGCAATCAGGAGCCCGCCTGGAGAACAGAGGCATTTATTTCATATTTCAGCAGTCAAGCATCACTTGGAGAAATGGAAAAACATCTCCGATCATAGTTCAAGGCAATAACAAAGGAACTCCACTGGAAGAAATGCAAGTTAACAAGACAACAAGAACTACAAGAACAAGTTTGAAGACATAGATAGGACTTTTGTAGTTCATAGATCATATCTTAGTCTAGCTTCTTTTTATTTCGACACGTTGTAATAAGGAGGTCAGTAAGCAGTAGCAGCAGCAACGGCAGTGAAATCACAGCTCCTGATAGTCCCAGCTACCAAACCTTCCAGAACTACAATGACCTGATTCCTTTATAGTCAAGGATATGTAGGCAACCTTTGAAGCAAGGTTCGGTCAAATGGTTTTCAAAATGCTTCTCATGGAATGCCGAGCAGGCAAAAATCTCTCATAGTTGCTCATTTATCTTTGCCCGAAAACCCTTCATGTCTCCGAGCAAAAAGGGGCAGTTGTGAGCACGTGATTTTTGCCTCGCTCAAATATTCCTATAGAATTCTTAAAATTATGATTTTTCTTTTATTATTTGAATTTTAGGGAATTAATCGCATGATTTTGCATTTTGTTTGCATTTTGTGTGCATTTTTAGTTGTCATAAAAAATGAAAAAAATTACAAAATAGCATACTTGCACTTAGTACCCAATTCTAGATTTTAGATTAATTAACATCATTGAAAATAAGAGAAAATAATTAAAAATAGTCTTTTGTATTGTTTTACTTTTAATTTTAATTTTTCCTTAAGTTTTCTTTTTGAACTTGGATTTGTTGATTTTTGAGAATTAATTAGTCTAATTTTAGAATTAAATCAGGTTTTGGCTATATTTTAATTTTGTACTTAATAAAATCCAAAAATTTAAAAAAAAATAAAAAATTGAAAAGAGAGGAATTAAAAGTTTTAAAAGTGGGTGTTATATAATTTGGGCCAATGTCAACATTAGCCCAAAACCTCTCACCAAATCCGGCCAAAACGGCCCAGACCCGCCCTTATACCCTGTCCAAACACCCATGCCTTTGAGACCAATGAAACGACGTAGTATAGGAGGGGTACTACGTCGTTTTGAATTAATAAAGTCCAGTTAATCCAAGCCCTCCATCCACTCTAATCCAACGGCCCTGGTTCAACCTTAGTTATTAAATAAAAGTGTCCAAAATCTTTCAGAAACCCTAGAGACAAATTCATCTTCCTAGTATCTATATTGTCCCTTCCCGTCTCGACCACCCTCCGCCCTAAGCCGCCGACCGGAAATCGCCTCCGCCGGTGACGATTCTCCGATGAGCCCCAAAAATACACCCTAGGTGCTCCGCTTTCTCCTGTTTCTGAATCTACACTTCTTTTCCCTCAAATCCTAGCCAAACCGCTCAAATCTTGAATTGAATAGAGGCGGCAAAACCCTAAATCTCCCAAACCATACCAAATTAACACCACATAGCCTCCTCAACTCTCTCTTCACAAATCTATGGTCTATAGCCTTCGAATATTACCAGAGCGTCTCGAATTTCAGATCTTAGTATGGCAGAACCCTAAAAGTCCAAGTTGCTCGAGTTCTCCCCAATATCATGAGTCTAGAGTTTGAGTCGAGCCTCGAGATAATGTGTTTGTTTGTTCTTAGTGAAGAACAAAAGTTCACATCATTCCGGTGCTCGAATCGGCAGTTCAGTGTGGTTTAGCTTTGCATAAGTAAGTTTCTTTTCTTTTATCATTCAATTTATCTATGATTAAGATCAGTATTAGTTCCATAGGCAGTTTTCTAGGTTTTAGTTTAAAATTTTTGATCATTAGTTTTAACTCAGTAGGTATTCCTCCCGTTTTTTTGATTTTTATTAGTATAAATGTTGGTTTGATTTCTATTTTATTTGTTGATTCTGTTGGTTTAATTTTTGTTCATGGTTAAATCTGTTCTTATGATCTTCTTTAGTTTAGTTTAATCGTTGTTTCAATTCAGTGTTTAACTAGTTCATTGGATTGGATTTTTTAATGTTGTTGATTTAATTTGACTAGAATTAGTTCCCAGCCTTGACTGCTTATGTTGATTGTTAGGATTTTTATTAGTTTTAGTTGATTGGATATAGCTGAATTAGAATTACTAGGTTCAACTATGGTTAAATTTCAACAGGGAGAGCAAGGCTGGTGTGGGTTAGTAATTTTAGATTAAAAGCAAGGGTAGTGTAGGTATTTCTTGGTAGAAAACAATGTTGTAGGTGAAGCTATAACCTTCTAGGATCTTCTAAAATAGAGCTTTAATTGAAATATCAATAACTTAGGGCAGTAACTTGAGAAACAAGTCAGAAAATGAAGGACTAATGAATAAAAAACTGAAAATAAAAGAGGGGGAAAGGGGGTAAATGAAAATCTGGAAGCTTCCCCCACATTTTTGCCCCCGCCTTCTTAAAAAAAAGGTTTTTGGCATCTGAAAAATCCTTCAAAGTTTCTAGAAGTTTTGGGCATCTGAAAATTCCCCCCAAAATTTTCTACAAGTTTGAACAATCTGAAAATTTGAATTTCAAATTCAAAACCAACTCTGAACTCTTAGAGTTCGAAATTTCATCGTAGATCTTAATTTCTTCAAAAATCAAAAAAAAAAAAAGCAAGAGCAACAGAAAAACTCCAAAAGTACTGTTACATTGAAGTTTTTTTAGATTGATTTCAAGTTTAGCAGTTAATTCGAGTTCCTAGTGTTCCTGGATTCAATTTCAAGTTCTTTTGGGTTTATCCAAGTTGTCTTAGTCGGTTTACTGGTTGATTTGGCGTTAAAACACCTCCTGGGTTTTGTTTGACACTATTTCTAGATCTACAATAGATCACGAGCTGCTGACTGATCACTGCTACTGCTGATCTTACTTTCTTCTTCATTTTGTCTTAATTCCAAGTACACATCCTGTAAACTTCCAAGTTTGTGGACATGAAATGAAGTGTAGACTAATCCTCTGTTTGATTTTTGCTATTTGTATTCCATATAGTACCATGATTTTAATAGATTCTCGTTTGTAATTAATACTGGACTATGTGAGACTGATAAACTGATTTTATCCCTTATCATGATCATACGAACACTGTGTTTGGTAGTGCCAGATTTGAATTAGTTTGGAGTTTGTTGTATATGTTAGTCATGCGTTAATGTGAAATCAGGAATTCAAAAATAGTGTGTTGTGTTATTCAAGTAGACTTTAATGTGCACGCTCGATTCGAACAACCAGCAATATTGATGGGTATCAGTTTGTTAAATGTTCCATTAATTAGTTTAGTTGTTTCAAAAGTGCTTTAGTCAGGTTGAATTGGGTCATAAACATGAATCGAGTTATTGAAAGTTGCATAAACATAGATGTTAACAGGTATAATCATTTGAATCCATGTCGATAGTAGTTTAGTGCAACTGTTTATTTTAGGCTTGTTCATTAGCCATAATTTGAAATACAAATCTGGAGTAGTTAGTTCATCACTGAATATGAACATGTCTATCATATACCTTATAAGCCTGAGAATTCATGAAATGATTAAATTGCAATGAATTTTCAAAAATAAGAGTTTTAGTTGTTAGCAGGCAAACGAATTGAATTGTGTGAGCTGAATTTACATCATTCACTCGTTCTATCAAGTTAACAAATCCAGGCCAAAGCCTTTAGGGATCTGAGGTGAGACTTGGCCTTGCCCGTTTTCGATTTGGGTTTGGGCCAAAGCCCAAACATTAAGCAGTCCTCTTATAAATACATAGATCAGTTACTTGGGCTGGGTTCGAATCTTGAGCTGCTGAAAGCCCTGTTTCACTGGTCAAATTATTGGGCTAGAGTTTAAAAGATAATTGTTAATTTTGGGCCTTCCAAGCTAGGCAGCATATTCAAATTAAGGGGTTTTCCTCTTGTTTGAATATGGACCTGAGTTTGAGACCCGAATTCCCCAAATGCTTTTAATAATAGGATTTAATAATATTAATTAATTGGCCCCCTTTTAGAGACAATACTTAATAGAAAATCATAGTTCTTTTAGGTTGGCCTTAAAATGAAACGAGGTGCGCCACGCCAAATAAAACTCATAAATTGCGTGGCCCTCTTTAAATGTTTACATTAAAATACGTAGAATTTTAGACGTGCCATTTAGCGAATCTTCATGGCCTCCCGCAAAGTTAATGACACGTTAGTCGCTTTAGGCGCGCTTTTTAATAATTTTAACTTCCTAAATACAGGTATGCATTTCATGCAACCCAAATCCAAATCCCAAAACGTTGAACGAAATGTGTCGAGGATCCGGGTGCATTTCATGTGACGTGATCCAAAAATACATTTTAAATGACTTTCACTTTCTTAAAAAAAATTTAATTGAAAGCAGTGAATAATTCTAAAATTGCACCATAGGATAACATGTATAAATATCAGATTTTAGCCAAATATAGCAGTTGAGCGATCGTGCTAGAACCACGGAACTCGAGAATGCCTAACCCCTTCTCCCGGGTTAACAGAATTCCTTATCTGGATTTCTAGTTCGCAGACTGTAATATAGAGTCAAACCTTTTCCTCGATTCGGGATTCAAACCGGTGACTTGGGACACCATAAATCTCCCAAGTGGTGACTTTGATTCTTAATAAAATGAATCCCATTTCGATTGTCCTTTAAGTGGAAAAACTCCCTTTATTATACCCTTTACGGGGTGTAGTAAGAAAAAGGAGGTGTGACACTATCAGCCTATGATCACCAAGGTTTTGGATAGAATACAATCATGGAAAGGCAAGATGTTGTCAATAGGTGGCAGAGCAGTGCTCATTGCCCATGTTCTGTAGAGCATGCCAATTCACTTGTTATCAGCTATCAACCCTCCAAACTATATGATCAATCGATTGCACAAGATTTTTGCTCAGTTCTTCTGGAGTAGTTCAGTCACAGGGAGAAACAGACATTGGGCATCATGGACCACTCTATGCATGCCATAGGAGGAAGGGGCATTGGGTTCAGCTATTTACATGATGTGGCAAAAGCTTTTTTTTGCAAACTGTGGTGAAATTATAGAACTAAGCCTAGCCTTGTGAGTCCTTTCATCGGCCAAAAGTACTGCAAAAAGCTAAATCCTGTGATAGTACCATGGAGGAAAGGGTCTCATGTCTGGAGAAAGATGTTGGAGTGCAGGGACTTGATTGAGCACCAGATCATGTGGCATCCGAAAATGGGATCATCTTTGTTTTGGTATGATAACTGGTTAGGTTTGGGGGCATTGTATTTCTTCGTTCCACAAGAGTTTGGTATTGATAAAACAGTACACAATTTATAGAATGTGATAGAAGGTGGAGAGTGGAATGCAGAAAAGTTATTTCAAATATTACCTGAGGAATATGCATAACACATCATATAGAACATCCAGCCACCTACAGTACAATGGGTCCTAGATGCTCCTTGTTGGATGTTGGAACCTAGAGGTTTCTTCAGTGTCAGGACAACTTGGGATTACCTGAGAAGAAGATCAGAACCAATGTCAGCATATAAGAAGATATGGGTGAAGGGACTGCCATTCAAAATAGCTTTTTTCATGTGGAAGGTGTGGAGAAATAAGCTACCACTAGACGATTTTCTCAGAAGACTGGGGTACTCAATGGCATCCAAATGTTGGTGGTATATAGAACCAAAGGAGGAAACAACACAACACATGTTCAGCAAACAAGTTTGGAAGTATTACCTTGGACATGCAGGCATTGAAATAGAAGGAATCACATTGCATCAAGCCATTATCAAATGCTGGATTGCAGATATAGTATCAAGACTTAAACCAATCCTGCAAGCATTACCATCAGTAATTGTTTGGGAATTATGGAAGAGTAGAAACTGTTATAAGTATGGAGATGTATTTACCATCAATAAAGTGGTCTACCAGATAGCCTCTACTATGCAGTCACTTATCAAGGTAAGGAAGCCAGGAGCTCAACAGACTCCTCACAGGTGGCCAGATATGTTGAAGATGATGGAACAATTTACACCAACTCTTAAATACACAAAGGTGCTGTGGGAATTTCCAGAACAAGGTTGGGTGAAAGTCAACACAGATGGAGCTTCTAGAGGCAATCTTGGTAAGAACTCTATTGGTTTTGTACTAAGAAACGAGGAGGGAGATATGTTGTATGTATGTGGCAAGGAAGTTCAAGAAGGGTCCAATTCAGTTACTGAAACAAAGGCTATACTGGAAGCAATGAGATATTGCATGGAAAATGACTATGTCCTAATTAAAGTTGATACAGATTCAATGGTCCTCATGAAAGTATTAATTGATAAGTGGACTATTCCATGGAGTATTGGAGAAGCAGTAGAAGAAATCAAGGAGTTGATGAATAAGAGCAAAGTGACAGTGGCACATACGCTAAGAGAAGGCAACAAAGTGGCAGACCATTTAGCTAATTATGCTCTAGATCATGGATTCATTGAAGCTCATAATTTCTGGGATCTAGATATACAAGGAAGAAAGATAGTGAATGATGATAAATCACAATGCCCTTATCTACGCGTAAAAGTAGCAAGAAGCTAAGTACTGGTAAAAGGTCCATACAATGGATGGTTTACTCATCCGTAGGAAGGAAGATTACTAGTAAACAACATGGATTCAAGGAGCACTTTCAGAAGAATAAAGAGAATGTGTTGGATCAAATCATACTGGAGACCAAGCACGACGACACACAGGAACAAAACAACTGGGCGACATCACTATATTCTTGTTGTATGAGATTCATAAAAATGATGCCCATTAATTTATGAGAAAGGGACAGATTGGAGCCGACGACATGGACAGTCAAAACAACAAGTACAGGAGAGATGAGCAGCATCAAAAATCAAGACTAGTGAATGGAGCAAGTATTAATTGAAGCGAGTCCATTGGAGTGTGTCCATCATGGAACAAGTATCTTCTCAAAATGAGCAAAAGGCTATCATGCGTGGGTTCATATTCCAAGCAATGTGTTAAACTTTGTAGTCACGTGCATTGGGGTCTTGTCCCCTATATATATTTTAATATATGGACTATCCTTCAATATTGGACACCAAAATAGTCGACCAAGATACACGACCAAAGCTTTGAGCTTTGCAAGCATGATGTATTGCACATGCTCATGTATCAAAAGGTGCAAAAGTGAGCAGGCATGGGTTCAAATACCAAGAAATGTAATACCCAATGTATCTTCTCAAAATGAGCAAAAGGCTGTCATGCGTGGGTTCATATTCCAAGCAATGTGTTAAACTTTGTAGTCACGTGCATTGGGGTCTTGTCCCCTATATATATTTTAATATATGGACTATCCTTCAATCTTGGACACAAAATAGTCGACCAAGATACACGACCAAAGCTTTGAGCTTTGCAAGCATGATGTATTGCACATGCTCATGTATCAAAAGGTGCAAAAGTGAGCAGACATGGGTTCAAATACCAAGAAATGTAATACCCAATGTAGTCAAGCGCATGGGGATATCAAAACAAAGAACTTGGGGTCTCGTGCTCTGTAAATTTTTAATACATGGATCAACCTTCATTTGTGGACACTGCAATACACGAGTAGTCAGTTATGCTCAAATCGAGATACTGTAGTTCCCAAGTGGTGCTTTCATTTCTCAGTGGTATTAGTGTGTTTACACACTCATTCTGGGGATGGGAGTGCAGTGCTCAACTCAAGTCTGCAGTGCGAGCAGGTGACATGTTCAGAGTCATATGGGATCATTGACATGAACCTTAACACTTTAAAAAAGGGAACATTGGGTGGTGTTTTATGCACACCTAAAGTTTGGGAAAAATCACGGACCATTACAATTACCAATAAAAAAATAAAAAAATTCAGAACCTCATGCATTTTTTCTGCAAAATCTGAGCAGTGGTTCGACATGGATACATAATGTACATGATTTATTGGATCATTTGGAGCAAAACCAAGCACAAGTAAAATGGAAGGATCGTGCGGTACATATCTGGATATCACAAGAAACAAAATGTTTGATCGTGTTAGAATAGAGCAAGGATTGTTGTTACACAAATTGAAGGAAGCAGCAAGTGCGAAAGGACTACTGATTGGTAATTCACACTCACAATGCATACACCATTGGGAAAATGATCAAGGATACAACCAAGCTACAATTTTTACTGCATCTAGTTGGGAAGACATATCATGGCTAGTTTTTATATCTTATTTGTCTTATCTTAGTAGATTACATAATCTAATATCAATGTTGAGTGCAATGCTCAATATTGAGATGTCCTGACTTTGTATTTTAATTTTGATTTAAATATATATAAAAAAATAGCCCTAGGCTCTTGCCTAGTAGTTTGCCAAAAAAAAAGGTACATTAGGTTATAAACATCATTGTTCAAAGTATAAACATCACTTGTTTAAAGCACAACCTTTTTCCCATTTTGGCATCATCGAAAAGTTACATAAAAATGTAAGATAACCAGATTTTAACGCTTACTCATGGCCACTGGGGCTACTTCAAATGCAAACATGGATTAATCATCATAGTTCAAACTAAGAATTTTAACCATCAAAGAAATATAAATAAATAATTAGAGCAAAAATAGTGAATTCATTGATGATTGATAAGATTCTACTACAAAGCATAAGAAGAAATAAAAATACTGAAAACATGAGCAAAAGAAACAAAACATCCCGGACTGGGTCACTGGTTGATCTACACTAGGCTATGATTTAAGGCTTGGAAGACGTAGGGGCTAGGTTATTTTCTTGGAGAATTTTCAGCATGTCTTGAAGAATTCCATCATTCTTCTCATTTTCCCTTGAAAGTTTAGTTCTGAGAACATCTCTCTTAGATTCTACCTCAACCAATCGTGTCTTCAGCCTTGCCATATCAATATCATTTGCGTCACTATCCCGAACCAAGACTCTGGCTTTGCTATTGATAGGTGTCTTTTTAGATGAACCAGGTTCATTGAGAATGACATTAGCTTCATAATCGCAAGCAAGCGGAGTATTAACCCCACTTCTTCATATGTACCTTGAAATATGCAAGCATAGTTGTGAGAATGAAACCATAGGGAATGGCATGAGTTTTGGTGCCATTAATAACTCTATCAGTAGGTCCGCGAGGGTTTCCTGTTCAGATGGAACAAGTTCATCTATATTTTTCGAGTTGAATCAACCCCTCAACAGCTTTGCCAGACTCACTTCCCCATGTTTTTCTCACACTCTCTTCTATTTCATTAAATTCCTCTCCCCAAATAACCATTGCATCAGTTTCTTTTGTTAGACCAACAAGAGTGGGTGAAGAATCAGCCACTCTTGTACCCTTTCCCCTCACAATACTCCTAGCGCCCTTGCTCTCCTTTTTTTTTATTTTTACCACCAACTTCTCCAAACTATGTAGTCTCAACACCTGCTATACATCCTATAAATCTATTTTCCAAATTTGCAGCAACTTTAGAAATTGTCTCAGGAGAAACTTTAGAATCAGAAGATACCTGTTCAGTTTTGAAAGACCTACTTTCTTCCCCCTTAGTAGCAGACTTAAATGAATCTTCAGATTTTTAGGATTCTTTTTCCCTACTTGATTTCAATTGCTTGTTTATTTTCTTGATCTCCACTCCTTCAGCGAAAATCTTATGAGCCATCATCTTTACTCTACTTTTCTTAGAGATTAGTGTTGTAGAAGGTGTAGAAGTGGTTTCCTGTAGTGGTGATGAAGGATTTTCAGAAGAGTTCGACATATCTGGGCTAGGGTATGGAAGAGAAGAGAATTAGATTGTGTTTGGAAGATGAAAGAAGAATGAGAGTTTTTGACGGCTTGAGAGAGATGAGATAAGGATTACACTAAATTTGATCAATATACAAGGGAATAATTGATGGGGTAACTACAGCTTTTCAGACTCTTAGAAGTTTAATCAAATTGAAATTCAGTTTTGAAGAGATGTTGGAGTGTATCCCTAGAATCTAAATACTTCCATTCGGTTGGGACTCTTTTGAATGGGACTAGTTCACTTGTAACGGATAAGTCCAAAAGGAGTTTAGTATTTGGTGGGACTCTCTGCTCATGATCCAAATATAGTTATTTCAAATTATGCAAATTGTAGAAATCATTCCATGTTACCTTGATGAACCAGGTTCTTCACTGATAATTCTCTTATGTGAGTCTAAATTTGCCAAAATAGAGAAAATATCATTAGTGATTAATGAGTCATTTTAACACATTGCACAAGAGTATACTATGAAAAGTATGAGACTGAGCAAGAATTAATCTAATTATACAATTTACTAACTTTCTGTCCAAAATTTGTTTTTTAATTTTTTTTCGTTTAAACTTGAACTGGTCCTTTTAGGTGATCTTAATCATCCCTAATATCAACGTGTTCCTCTCAAAGTGATCTCTACTTAAGGCTTTTGTGAATATGTCAGCAATTTGCTTGTTAGTAGCACAAAAATCCACAGCGATAAAACTTTTCTCATAGTTGTCCCTCAAAAATGGTGCCTAACATCTATGTGCTTAGTTCTCTTATGATGAATCGGGTTCTTTTTCATACTAATAGCACTAGTGTTATCATAAAAATAGGGATGCAACCAACATCAATTCCAAAGTTCAATAATGGTTGTTTGATCCACAACAATTGAGCACAACATGAACCAGCAGCAACAGACTCAGCTTCAGTAGTAGATAGGGCCACAAAATTTTGCTTTTTGGTAGCCCATGACACAAGACATGAACTAAGAAAGTGTGGCATACCTGAGGTGCTCTTCCTATCCACAAGGAAACCTGCATAATCAGCATCAGCATATGCTACTAGATCAAAATGACTACCTTTATGATACCAAAAGCACAAATCGGTGGTTCCTTTCAGATATCTCAGTATCCTCTTGACAGTAGTCAAGTGAGACTCTTTTGGATTTGCCCCTATACAATTTCTGATCAACAGATAAATCGAGTTCATCTATATCCAATTTCTTGGATATTGCAATAGGAGTGTCAATTTCTTTAGATGTTTCTTCCTGGTTTTGTTACTGAGTAATATGTTCGTGGACAGGTTCCCTCGAGGTTTGAGGATCAGTTCCTCTCTAGTTAGTTCCCCCTGTCATGTTGCCATGTATGGAAGGACCTGTTCCATCACCTGTTCCTTCCTGTGATGCCTCTTCAGGCTGGACCATGGTTTCATCATTTGAATTTCTTATCAGCCCAATCTCTTCATTATCTTCTTCCTGCTTCTCAGAAAGAATGTTAGTTTTTAAAAAAACATATACATTTTTCTACACACATAGTTCTTTTACTGTATATCTTATAAGCTTTACTATGTGAAGAATATCCCAAGAATACTCCCTCATCACTTCTGGGATCATACTTACTTAGGGAGTCTTTGCCATTATTGTGCAAAAAGCACTTGCATATAAATGCTCTAAGATAGGATATACTTAGCTTTATCCCTTTAAGTGACTCATAGGGAATCTTCTTAACAAGAGGTCTAGTCATGCAACTATTTATGATGTAGCATGTAAAAATTCAACAAACTTAGCATTTTCAAATTTAGTTCCATGATCAGACCTTCCTACCAAGTTGCATTCAGACAACATGGCACACAAGTCCTCCATTTCGTCAGCATTTTCAACCATGTTAGCTTGATTCTTTTTCTTCTTATCATTCTTTGGCGCACGACAATCCACGACCTTATGCCCAAATTTTCCATAATTGTGGCAATTACCCTTGAACTTCTTCTTGCTTGGGTAATTCTTTGGTCCAGAAGCCTTCTTTCTCTTCTTGTTTTATGGCGCCTCCTCAACAATGTTAGCCCCCACAATTGTCGAGTTTCCACGTGACTTCTTTTCAGCATTTTTGTTGTCTTCTTCTATCCTTAAACGAACAATCAAGTCTTCTAGTGTCATTTCCTTTTGCTTGTGTTTAAGATAGTTCTTAAAATGCTTCCACAACGAAGGTATCTTCTCAATGAAAGCAGCGACTTGAAAGTCCTCATTTATGGCCATACCTTCAATAACAAATTCATAATTAATAATAAGATAAATCTTATTAATAAAATTATTGATTTAGGTCATACCTTCAACAAGGAGGTCATGTACAATGACTTGTAATTCTTGGACTTGAGTTATGACCGACCTAGTGTCAATCATTTTGAAATCCAAAAATCTTGCAGCCATGAACTTCTTAAGTCTGACATCCTCAGTCTTGTACTTCTTCTCAAGCGCATTCCATAACGTTTTTGAAGTTTCCATGACACTATAGACATTACACAAGCCATCTTCCAAACAACTCAAGATGTAATTTTTGCACAGGAAATCAGAATGTTTCCATGCTTCAGTTACAACAAGTCGTTCATCATCCGGAGTATTTTCAGCCATGACCGGAGGATCCTCCTTGATGAAACGTTGCAAACTCAATGTAGTAAGATAGAATAGCATTTTCATTTGCCAACATTTGAAGTCAATATCGAAAAACTTTCGGGTTTTTTTGCTGGTGTCATAGCATGAGCAGGAGTCGAACGGCTTGACGAGACAGCAGCACTCGTAACAGTAGCACCCTTCCCCGCAATATTTCCATTAGTTTGGTTTTCATTCGTCATGTTTCTATAGAGTTGGAAACAAAATAGAACTTTGTTAAATCAGTAAAGTTTTAATATCTTCAAACTGAATACAAAACCAAACAGACAACACGTAACAATTGAGAAGTTTTTATATACTTCAAACCCGTACATTTATTATTCCGGCAAAGTTTTTATATACTTTAAACCGGACAGAACAATTATTGGAGTAGAAAGCACCAAGGCTTTAGTTTCCAACGCAATATAGAAAAGAGTTTAGTATATAATTCAACACAGAAACCTTATTATTATGAAATTCCTTAAGCTTGTGAGCGTTACTATGTTAAAATACAAAATCAGAAAAACTGTTAGAAGAATTAAAGAAATCTGGAAAATAGTAGAGAATTAGAAATATTCCGAGTCCACAAGTTTCTTGTGTGTCCTTAAGGAATTTTAACCCCCTTACAAGTTGCCAAGGTAGTGGATTAAATCCTCCCAGGATAAAACGGAATAAACCTTCCTACAACAGCGGCAATACAAACTGTAGGATACCAACGAACTCAAATAACGGAGCAAAATCACACTTACAAATCTAAGAGAGAGAGACTGCGAATTAGGATGCAGTATATTCAAAAAGAAAGAAGTTCTGGAGTGTTTTTCGTGTGTAGAAAATGGAGCCTTGCCTCAGAATTTATAGGCAATTATCAGAAGAGGTGTCGGAAAAGGTGCCTTTTTCATAAGAATATGCTGCGTGCCGCGGTTCTACCGCGGTTACGGTAGAACCGCGGTCAGAGAGGCTCTCTGAATCTGCCTGCCACGGTTCTACTGCGGTTACGGCAGAACCGCAGCCAGAGAGTCCTCTGAATCTTCAGCAGTGTTCTAGCATTTTTTCAGCAGTGATTTGGAATTTAATTAATTATTAAATAATTAAATAAATTTTGTCCAAAAAATAATCTTATCGATCATTTGACAAATCCAAATCCAAATCCAAAGCCGAAGCCGAGTCGAGCGAGCGACGACGATGGCACGAGGGTTCATTCTCTTCAACTCATTTTAAGATCTTTAAGAAGTGATTCTATATATAAGCACATAAATGTGATTGTCCCTCAACAATGAGGGACAAATTGCAAGACAAAAGTTCACTTCTTCAAATTTTCATTTTTCCCTCCATTTTATTTCCCTCTATTTCCAATTCACACTACTTCTACTTTAAAGCCCAATGACTTAAAGTCCAACAATCCCCCACATGAATGGGAATGGTTGTATCAAGAAAGATCATAGATGAAAGCTATGTGATTTTGCAAGTAAGGATTAATCGCATCTGGATAAGTAGGTTTCCCTTTGAACTTTCCGTAGTGAACATATGCCGGATATACTCGGTCAATCGGTAGATTTGATATCTTTGAACCGTAGAACTTTAGTGTATACCTAGATAACCATATGTCACACAGTCAACCCTTAACTGCCATTTAGTTCTCATTGTTTTGTTCGTTTTAGCCATGAACACCGCCTAGTCTCATAAGTGCGTAGAGAATTGGCCTTACAGAATTCTCATT
>MU787969.1:10746-63845 GCA_026770625.1 Nicotiana glauca | reverse complement strand
GATTTGGTATTTAATTAATTATTAAATAATTAAATAAATTTTGTCCAAAAAATAATCTTATCGATCGATCATTTGAAAAATCCAAATCCAAAGCCATAGCCGAAGCCGAAGCCGAGCCGAGCCGAGCCGAGCCGAGCCAAGCCGAGTCGAGCTGAGCGGAGCTAGCGACGACGACGGCGCGAGGGTTCATTCTCTTCAACTCATTTTAAGAGCTTTAAGAAGTGATTCTATATATAAGCACACAAATGTGATTGTCCCTCGCCAATGAGGGACAAAGTGCAAGACAAAAGTTCACTTCTTCAAATTTTTATTTTTTCCTCCATTTTATTTCCCTCCATTTCCAATTCACACTTCTTCTACTTTAAAGCCCAATGGCTTAATGTCCAACATACTTTACGCCAAACGTTGATACTTTCAATTTGTTTCCGGAAGTTGGCTTAAACTGCCGTAAAAAAATTGCACCACAGACCAATAAAACCTTTTTTCGATCTTAAGCAGTGTTGTATAATATAATAGGACTTAATTCGCAATAACGTTAATTAGAAAGAAATATGTTTGTGAATAGAATTATCGTACAATAACTATGAATGAAGGAGTATGTAGTGATGGTTGAAGTAGTTTGAAGGCAACGATTTTTTTATATAACTAGGGTAGTGTATTGGGGAAAATTATATTTATATATATATGATGACGTGTCATGACACGTAGACTGGTCAAACAGTCAAAGAATTAAGGTTGGTTAACAGATACGAGCAAGTTAAATGAAGAAGGCACGAGCAGTCATACAAGTAATTCAACGCTCGTACCTATTCAAGCTATTCAAAGGTCAAAGATCGAGAAGAGTCAAAGGAACGAATCTGACAGTAAAAAAGAGCCCAGATACAACATTTAATGAGTATTAAATACTGGAAACGTTAGAGAATATGTATTTAATGTATATGATTGCATAACGTAACATTTAAGGTCATTAATTACCCATAATTGTCCTATTATAACAAAGGTAAAGTCTGTATTCCCAAAATGGATATAAAGGGAAAGTCACAAACAACTGTAGATGGGGGGAGAAAAAAAACACTACTGGAATATACTTTGATTTACTTGCTTTCTGATTATATTATTCACAAATCTCTTTCTTTATATACTTTTTTTCGATTATCAGTAACCCGAGTTCTTCTAAATTCAAGATTTGACCTAAAATCTAATTTTTTGTTAAACAAATTGGTTCTGTTACCGGGACTCTGATAATCAATTATATCTCAACTTGATTTTCTTGATTGCATCAATCATGTCGAATAACAATGACAACACTCAAGGAAACCCTGAAATTTCAAATAATCCAGCAACCTTAGGGAGACTCTCCACTAGGCTCTCCACAAGGCTCTCCCCGAGGCTCCCCACGACGGTCTCGTGAAGGCACTCCTGATGGATCTCACACAGATGGACATGCTCAATTCGAAAATGTTGAAACCATGAATGAGGCTTTGCAAAAACTTATTTCCTCTCAAGTCAATAAAGCTCTTCAGGCTTTTGTTAGCCAATTACCTGCAGCTCCACCCACATCTACTCCAAACAACAATACTTTGGAGAATCCTCATTCAGGATTGGTTAATTCAGGCAGCGGTGGAACCCCTAGTGAAACACACCCAGGTAATTCTGTTAATTTTGATTTATAAAATCTAGTACTTACCTTGCAGAAACAGCTTAAGGACCACAATGAACGCATAGAACAAATACCCGGAATACCGCCCATGATCAAGGGAGTAGATATAGATAAATATTCCCAATAACCATGGAAGCCAAGTACTAAGTTTAAGATGCCTGATATTCCAAGGTATGATGGAACATCAGATCCACGAGATCACGTTACTGCATTCACAACAGGTGTCAAGGGCAATGATTTGACTAAGCAAGAGATTGAATTGGCCTTGGTCAAGAAATTCGATGAAACACTCACTAAATGGGCCTTAACATGGTGTTCTCTTTTCCGTGAAAATTCTATAAATTCATTTGCTGAGCTTGCAGATTAATTTATTAAAGAACACTCGGGAACTCAAAAAGTTGAAAAAAGAATGGAAGACATCTTCAAAATCAATCAAGGAGATTTAGAGTTGCTTAGAGAGTTCGTAGATAGATTTCAACGGGAAAGAATGACATTGCCACGAGTACCTGACAATTGGCCAGCCATAGCCTTTACTAGTAATTTGAATGAGAAGAGTTCAAAAGCCACGATGCGACTCAAAGAAAGCCTTCGAGAATTCCCAACAACAATGTGGAATGACATCTACAACAGATACAGTACAAAAATGAGGATTGAAGAAGACATTATTTTACGATATAAAATAGAAGAAAAAGTAAGCTCAAGGCGTGTGGAAAGTGACAAGAGGTCCGGGAAATATAGGTACGAGCCTTACATGGGACCTGCAGGAAAGGACTCACGATCAAGACAAGATAATCAAAGGTACGATCACAAACCTAGGAACAGGGAATCAGGCTCCTCATCAAGGTTCTGTAATGATTGAAACACACGTGGGTCACGAGACGATGATGGGAGTTTAAAAGCAAGGTTTGGTGGTTACAACTTCAATGTAAGCACCTCTGAACTTGTAGCTGTTTTAAGAGGTATGGGAGATAAGGTACGGTGCTAAAGTAAATGCGATCGAATCCAAACAGACAAAACCCTGATCATTGGTGCGAATTTCATAACGATCACGGGCATAAAACAGCAGATTGCAGGTTTCTGCAAGGTGAAGTTGATCATTTACTAAAACAGGGGTATCTCACTGAGTTATTCAGTGAAAAAGGTAAACAAGCATACATGAAGAACATGCAGGAGCCTCCAAAACCACCTTCACCCAAGAGAACTATCAACGTTATAAGAGGGGATGAAGAGATAAACGATGTATCATATAAAAAGGTTTCAAAAGTAACAATTACCCAGGGGAAGTGGCCTCGACATGTACTAGAAGAGGATAATATTATATTCAATGATGCAGACGCCGAGGGACTCTTAACTCCACATAACGATGCACTGGTAATATCTTTACTTGTACATGACACTGACGTGAAATGATTTTTGACTGATCCAGGTAGTTCTGTAAATATTATTTTAATACGAGTATTGCGCGAGATGCAAGCGGAGGATATATTGATTCCAAAAGCACATACTTTGTCGGGAATTGACAACTCTAGTGTTGTAACGAAAGGAGAAGCAATACTTGCTACATTCGCAAAAGGCGTCGTTAAAGATACCAAATTTCAAGTTGTAGATATGGAAATGGCTTACAATATGATTCTTGGGAGGCCATGGATTCATTACATGGAGGTTTTTCCTTCAACCTTACATCAAGTTATTAAATTTCCATCTCCATGAAGACTACGTCAAATCAGAGGCGATCAACAAACATATATAAACATCAATTTCGTTGCAGATTTAACCGATAAAGGTGAAGACAAATAGCAATTACAGAATTCAGGCGAGGGTAACACAGTGTCAACCTCACCTGAACAAAAGCAAACGGATATGGATTTGAGACCTGATACCATTCAAGAACCAGAGAAGAACGAGAGCATCAAAACAACGATAGAAGAGCTAGAGGTCGTGGTGTTATTTATACAGTGGCCCGAGAGAAAAGTGTACATAGGAGCTAATCTTAGCTAGGAGGTAAAACGTAAATTGATTGAATTTTTAAAGGCTAATGCAGATTGTTTTACTTGGTCCCAATCTGACATTACGGGGATACCACCGGAAGTCATGACCCATAAATTGAATGAAGATCCATCAAATCCTTCCATCAAGCAAAAGAAAAGAAAGCAAGGAACTTTCAAGAACAAGGTGATTGAAGAAGAAGTTCAAAACTTGTTAAAAATTGGTTCAATTCATGAGGTAAAATATCCTGGCTGGTTAGATAATACTGTTGTGGTCCCAAAGAAGAACGGTAAGTGGCGAGTCTGTGTATATTACACAGACCTTAATAAAGCTTATCCAAAAGATTCTTTTTCTTTACTGCAAATAGATCAATTAATCGATGCTACTACAGGGCATGAGTTATTAAGTTTTTTAGATACATATTCAGGCTATAATCAAATCAAGATGGATCCAGGAGATGAAGAAAAAACCTCTTTTATAACAGACAGGGGGACTTACTGTTATAAGGTAATGCCCTTTGGTCTTAAGAATATAGGTGCAATGTATCAGAGGTTAGTTACCCAAATGTTTCAAGAACATTTAGGTAAAACCATGGAGGTATATATAGACGATATGCTAGTTAAGACTCAACATTCGGAAGATCATATATCGCATCTGTCTGACACGTTTAAGATTTTACGAAAATATAATATGAAGTTGAATCTAGAAAAATATGCATTTGGTGTAGCATCAGGTAAGTTTTTAGGTTTTCTTGTTTCTAACCGTGGTATTGAAGTGAATCCTGCACAGATTAAAGCCATTGAAGAAATCCCTGATATACTTTCAAACAAAAAAGAGGTTCAAAGACTAACATGGAGAAACAGCTTTGGGAAGGTTCATTAAAATGTTTCAAATTCTTCTCGGCTCTTAAGAAGCAGGATCATTTTTAATGGGATGAGGAGTGTCAACAAGAACTTAGGGATTTGAAAACATACTTGTCAAATCCACCTTTGCTAGCAAAACCAAAGGTTGGGGAGAAACTTTTCATCTACCTTGCTATTTCAGAAGTTACGGTAAGCGTGGTTTTGGTTCGAGAAGAGCAGGGTAAACAATCTCCTATCTATTATGTTAGTAAATCTTTGTTAGATGCAGATACACGGTATCCACAATTGGAAAAACTAGCACTTGCTCTAATCATGGCATCTAGGAAGTTAAGACCATATTTTCAGTGTCATCCCATTGTTGTAGTGACTGTACACTCCCTACGTAATATATTGCATAAACATGAATTATCAGGGAGGTTAGCTAAATGGTACATAGAGCTAAGTGAATATGAAATCACGTACCTACCTAGAACAACAATAAAATCCCAGATATTAGTTGATTTCGTGGCTGACTTTAGCCAATGGATGCAACTAGAAGCAGAAAAAGAAGTACAAGTACTTAATGGGGCTAATCCAGGAACATGGACCTTATTTACTGATGGCTCATCTAATGTAAAAGGTGCAGGATTAGGAATTGTTTTAGTACCGCCTGCAAGTGAAACAATTAGGCAAGCTATTAAATGTCATTCCGTAACTAACAATGAAGCGAAGTATGAAGCTGTGATTGCAGGTCTAGAATTGACACGAGAACTTGGTATAAATCAAGTAGTGATCAAAAGTGACTCGCAACTCGTGGTTAATCAAATGCTGGGGACTTACACAGCTAGGGAAGCAAGGATGCAACAGTACTTGGAAAAGCTACGGGAACTGATAAAGCAATTCCAAACTTGGAAGGTCATACAAATATCAAGGGATGAAAATGTGTAAGCAGGTGCCTTAGCTAATCTCGCATCTGTAGCTGATGTGGAAAATGATGCGAATGCTTCAGTTATACATTTATTTCATTCAGTTCTCGAACTTAATAAGAATGAGGTAAATTTTAATAATTTAACTTGGATTGGAGAAATGAAATTGTTGCTTTTTTACAGTATGGTACCGTCCCTGATGACAAGAAACAAGCGCATGCACTTCGAAAAAAGGTTGCTCGTTACTGTTTAAAACATGGAAATATTTATCGTAAGATGTTCGGTGGTCCCTTAGAAAAATGCCTCGGACCTTCTCAAATAGAGTATGTAATGAGGGAAATACGTGAGGGACATTGCGGGAATCACGCAGGAGGAAGATCACTGGTGAGAACCTTGATTAGAGTAGGGTACTACTGGCCTAAAATGGAAGAAGAAGCAGAAAGTTTCGTAGATAAATGTGATAAATGTCAAAGGTACGGTAACAACATGCATAGACCTGCAGAATTGTTACATCTGGTCTTAGCACCATGGCCATTCATGAAGTGGGGAATGGATATCGTGGGTCTATTACCATAAGTAAAAAGACAGGTAAAATTTTGGCTCGTACTTACCGATTATTTCACTAAATGGGTAGAGGCAGGAGCATTTAAACAGGCACGAGAAAAGGAGGTCAAGGACTTCATTTGGCATAATATCATCTACCGATTTGGTGTACTAAAGGAGATTGTATGCTACAATGGCCCTCAATTTACCTGAGCTCAAGTCACAGAGTTTTTTGAGAGTTGGGAAATTAAAAGGATCACATCTACACCTTATCACCCAGTAGGCAACGGGCAAGCAGAATCAACGAACAAAGTCATAATCAACAATTTGAAGAAACATTTAGAGGAGTCAAAGGGTAATTGGCCTGAAGTGCTACCCGAAGTGTTATGGGCATATCACACGACAACAAAGATGAGCACAGGTGAAACTCCTTTCTCTTTAGTTTATGGAGCTGAAGCATTAATCCCAGTTGAAATAGCAGAACCAAGTACAAGATTCTCACAAGCAACACAGGAGTCTAATGATGAAGAGATGCGAGTCAATTTGGATCTACTGGAAGGCAAGAGAGAAGCCACATTAATAAGAATGGCAGCACAAAAATAAGTGATCGAACGATATTACAACAGGAAAGCATGACTGTGATACTTCAAAACTGGGGACTCCGTGCTTAAAAAGGTTTTTCAATCTACAAAGGTGGCCAATGCGGGTAAACTAAGTCTAACCTGGGAAGGACCCTATATAGTTCGAGATATTACAGGAAAAGGAGCATACAAGTTGGAAATAATGGACGGAAAGGTGCTTCCTTCACATTGGAATGCAGTTCATTTGAAGAGATACTACTTCTAAGGAAAAACCCATGGTCAGGTATCACCATCTTAAATTGTATTTTTTGAATTGTTAAAATTTTACTAACGATTTTAGATGATAAGCAAAACGCAAACCCGTACTAAATGATGAGTCACGACCTGTAAGGCAAAAATGGAATAAACTAAAATTCCTAGCCCAGGGTTACAATTATTCTGATAGAAGTATACACGAGTTAAGCAGTCTTCATCTATAATTGCACCCCAGAGTCCCGTATGTATTTCTTTTTCAGGAAAAGGACCAGGCGAAAGATACTACCAAGTGCTCGAGGCTTCATACTTCAACACTCAAACACTTGGGGGACTACATAGTATATACAGTCACGTGTATGAAAAAGCCAAAGGCAAAGAAGATTTAGAAAATCAAGCCTAGAAGAATCAAGTGCGGAGTGAAAGTTACGAAGTCATGGCATCGTAGTATTCTTTCCCATAAGAGCAATGGAGTCATCCCTCAAACTTTTCCTAATTTTTTGGAGCTAAAGGGACTATGTACTAAAATGGGTTATAAGGAAAAACCCCGTATCTATTGTTCTTCTTTTGTATAAATCTATTACAAGGAAAACAGTTACGAGAAAGTTATAGATGTAATTCAAACACATGTAAAGTATTATTCAAAACTTTTCAAAGTTCAGAAATAAAAATTTGTCGAAGTTATTGCAAAAAACATGTGTGTTCCTATTTCTTTTATCGTATGATCACACCATTATGAAGTTGAGATGTCTTCTTCATTAAGTGTCAAAAAATAAAAGGGCCCTCTTTTATAAAACTCATGTTATTTAGTCATGGGATTAACAGAAGCATTTTTCAAAGAACAAAAATGCAGACTATTCTTTAAGTCCTTGAAAATAAAAAGCCAAGAATAGAACATACAGAAGTTCAATGATAATAAAAACTTCTTAATATTTAAAACTAAAGACTAAGTATAAACTTAGTCATCGAATTATTTATATAAAATGCCCCATAACAAGACATGGGGACTTGTACTTCTAAAAATCAACCCTGAAGTGATAGCCAAGGGTTTGATTACAAAAACTCTCAAATGAATCCAAGAACTTTAAACACGATTTTCCAAATAGGTACCTGCAAAAAGGGGAATTCAAAAACAGATATAATTTTTTTCACTAAAAGGAAAGGATGGAAGAAGGATCATCAGCGGGCTCAACTGGAACAACATCGCCAATAGAAGTAGGTTGATTTCCAACCTTTGGAGTATCAATAGATGAAGTTTCAACTTAACTTGCAACAAGGGGCACTGTTGAGATTGAAGAGGGTACATCACCCGAGGCAATTTCAGTGGTCATGGGGATTTCAACTGTAGAAGTTTCAGTCAAGGGAGCCTCACTCACCGGAACTTCACCCATGGGAACATCAACTCCGGTAGCTTCAGCTTCGAAAACTTTAATCGCAGGAGAAGGGAAGTCCAGTGGTTGTTGAGCTTTTTTAATAGTCTCCATCACCTTAGCTAATTCTGACTCCAGATTAAAGTTTTCTTGGTTGGCTTCAACTAAGGCATCACGACGGGAGTTCAGAAAATCCCACCTTACATCAACTGCAACCTTATCTTCAAGAAGCTCATAATATCTTTCCTAAGCACCAATTTCATTTTTGATACCTTCATTTTCATTCAGTGCTGAGTTATAAGAGGCTTGGAGAGAGGCATCAGATTTTTCTAAGGCCTTCACCTGGTCTTCAGAAGTTTGCAGATTTTCTTGGGCCTGAGTCAAATTATGTATCAAATCTCCAGCATAAACTTCTTTTGACGTAAAAGAGCTCTCAGCTCTCTAATCTCTTCACTTGATTTAGATAATTGTTCTGAGAAAGAAGACTCGAGACACTCTCTTTCTTTCTCAGCTTGACTTGAAGAAGCCTTGACAACCGTAAGCTCTGAAGTTAATGCTCTCACCTGCTGTTCCAGGTTATTCTTGGTCTCTTGTAAATCTTCTATTGTTATTTGAGCACTATCAAATTGGTCCTTCCAATTAGCTGCTTCCAACTGAAAGTCGCGAGCTTACCTTTCTGAATCAAGAATAGCCTTTTCAGAGTCACGTGCCACCTTCTCTAATAAAGAAATTTTGCTCATCAGCTCTGTACCAATAAGGTTGGCCTGAAAATGATAAGGGAAGAAAAATTAGAATCCTAGAAAAATTCTGGCAAAACTAAAGAAAGAAGGGGCATACCTTCAAGGTGGAATGAACTATGTCGTTCATCAGAGTCAGGCAGCTATGGCTTTTCATTTTTTCTTTCTCAATTAAGCCTATTAAAGGTTCAAGCCAAACATCCGCCTGACCAGATTTCCTCAAAAGGCTATTGTTAGCAGGCACTTTGATAGTCACGCTCGTCATAGCAATCCTTCTACTTATAGAACCCGCTTCTATATTGTGGACAGTAGAAGGAGGAGCTGTAGAAGAAGTAAAAACAGTAGTGGGAGGTACGGAAGAAGTTGGAGCAGATAAGGAAGGAACCAAAGGCACGACAGAAGAAGGAAGGTAAGGAACTGGAGATATGGGAGTTGAAGAGGAAGATAGGGGAGGTTCATCCAAAACGGATCCTAACTCGCCACTCTCAAAACCACTAATGAAAAGCTGGTTAATCGACTCATGAGTATCATGAGGAGTGGCACATCATCATCAGAGACGAGATTAACAGGTCCGGTAGGAGAAAGATGATGAGAAACTTCAGCTTCGTCAGAGACGATGCGTCTCCGAACTCTTGGCCTTCTCACCAAGGAACCATCCTCCTCTTCTTCGTCGGAGCTATCATCATCTGTGGTTTTTCTTTTCAGAAAAATATCCTGAGCACTTTCTAAGGAAAGTTGGGTTCCTAAACGAGAGGCCGCAACTGCTTCAGCAGTAATACCTCGAATAGCAAAACCTGACAAAGAAAAAATTGAAAGTTAAGGCAATAAAGGGAAAAAATTTACATACGAGAAAGACAAAAACTCATACTGTGAGTCTTTACTTTCCAACCATGACGATTGGAAATAAATTTCCAAGACCTAGCCTTCATAGGAACGATCTTCAACAATTTATCTACCCAACCACGAAAATTGGGAATGTTCTCCACAACTCCCATGGTTGCTTAAAAAAAAGAGGGAAACAAAGTTAAAGAAATTTGTAAATTCGAAAGAAAGAGGTACAGAATAGATGAGAGACTTACGTGCAAAGTTCCACTTCTCAGGGAAGGGAATGTTTTGTTCATCCACTAAACCAACTGTGGGGGTAGCAACAAATCGGGCATACCAGCCACGATCTTTATCATCTTCTGGGCTCACCAAAACCCTCTTACTCCTAGCTACTAAGGTAAAGATGCCATAACGAAAAAGTCTAAGGGATTATAGATTAATTAGGTGGGAGAAGGTGAAATCAATGTTTGCCAAATTGGCCAGATGCCTTAAACAAGCAACAACCCTCTATACAAGCGGGCCAATCTGTGCTAAAGAAACTTTGAAGAAACGATAGAAATCGAGAATTACTGGGTCGATAGCTGGTTTAAACCCAAGAGTAAAAGGGTATGTGTAAACGAAAGAGAGTCCAGTCATATATGAAGTAATCCTGTGATTTGGATTGGGGATTACAATGGGAAAAGTGTTACTCCAGTGACAATCTTTGTAAACTATGGGAGCTAAAATCTCTGTAATAATAGTGGGGTAAGCATCAGCACGATCTAAACTAGAAATTTGAGTCTGAAGTGATTGTCTATCGTGCTGAAAAGATAAATCGTTATGGACTATTTCTTCTACCAAGGGTTCCTGTAATGGTTCAGAGGCCTCCTTGCTCTTAGAAGATGATTTTTGAGTAAAAGAACCTCTAGTTCTGGAGGAAGAACCAGGTCTAGGAGAAGGCATAGCAGAACCACCACCACGAGAGGATCCTAAGTTACGAAGTCTCCCACCCCTTCTATGTCTAACAGGAGCATTGGGAAAATTTTCTAAAATAGGAACTCTCTTAGGGTTAGGGTTCAAAGAAGACATGATGAAGAAGAAGAAGTAAATAGAAATTCACACAATTCAAGTGTTCAAGGAAAAAGTTTTATGTGGTAAAAGGTGAAAGGAAAAATTGAATTTATACTGATGGGCGACCGTCAAAAGTAAAAATGCAATAATGGAAGGATCACAATAATGGTAACTGATACTTCATGAACAGTGGAGTCGAAAAGACAGCCTGAAAAGTGTTGTAAATTGTGGAACCAATAAGAAGATGACACGTGTCTAAAACATTAAATGTTAGTAATAATTGAAGTGTCAACTCTGTCAGAACATTAATGGTGACAAAAATTCTCCTTTAATGAATTCCACTTCCCAAATATTCAAACTGATGAATAAATGAAAAGTGGGGGGACTATCTGTATTGGGGAAAATTGTATTTATATATATATATGGTGACGTGTCATGACACATAGACTGGTCAAACAGTCAAAGAATTAAGGGTGGTTAATAGACACGAGCAATAACAGATACGAGCAGCAACAGATACGAGCAAGTTAAATGAAGAAGGAACGAGTAGTCATACAAGTAATTCAACGCTCGTACCTATTCAAGACATTTAAAGGTCAAAGATCGAGAAGAGTCAAAGGAATGAATCTGACAGCAAAAAAGAGCCCAGATATAGCATTTAATGAGTATTAAATACTAGAAACGTTAGAGAATATGTATTTAATGTATATGATTGCATAACATAAAATTTAAGGTCATTAATTACCCATAATTGTCTTATTATGACAAAGGTAAAGTCTGTATTCCCAAAACAGCTATAAAAGGGAAAGTCACAAACAACTATAGATGGGGGGATAAAAAAAACACTACTGGAATATACTTTGATTTACTTGCTTTCTGATTATATTATTCACAAATCTCTTTCTTTATATACATTTTTTCGATTATCAGTAACCCGAGTTCTTCTAAATTCAAGCTTTGACCTAAAATCTAATTTTTGGTTAAACAGGTAGTACTTGATCTTGATGTGGATATTGACTTCCCTTTAAGTACAAACTGGCCGTAAATATTCAATAACCATTGCACATAATTGTCTATAAAATAATTGTTATATAATAAAATAAAAGCAATTTAGTAAAATATGAACAAGAAATAGAGATAGAGAGAAGGAAGAGATTTTCTTCTTCAGTTGTGTGTCTTTACCTATCTATTACAAGGCCTTTATATAGGCATGAAAACTAAAGAATCACTATTGTGAAATAATGATTGAAATAGCCACTATTTAATGGAATGGCCATATTGAGTGGAATGGCCACTACACTATAAACGTAATGAGATTCAACATCGACATCCACTCTCTCAATCTATTCACAACAATCCCTCATGAATGTCCATGTAATTTACTTGAAAAAGTACATAGTTATATGTAATACGCATTACTTTTTGCCTCGTCAAAAACCTTACCAAGAAAGTTCAATGGGACAAAATCTTGTTTAAGAAAAAAGAGTGCAACACGTAGTTACTCCCCCTGAAGAAAACATCACTTAATGTCTCAAAGACGATTTATTCCATTCTTGTATATCAACTTTTCAAATGTTGATGTTGCTAATTCCATGTAATTTACTAGAAAAGGTACGTAGTTATATGTAATACGCATAACTTGTTGCCTCGTCAAAAACCTTACCAAGAAAGCTCAATGGGACAAAATCTTGGTTAAGAAAAAAGAGTGCAGCACGTAGTTACTCCCCCTGAAGAAAACATCACTTAATGTCTCAAAGACGACATATTCCATTCTTGTATATCAACTTTTCAAATGTTGATGTTGCTAATTCCTTAGTGAACTGATCAGTCAAATTATCACTTGAACGAATTTGTTGAACATCTATTTAACCATTCTTTAGAATATCATGAGTGAAAAAGAATTTCAGTGAAATGTGTTTTGTTCTAACTCCTTTGATGTATCCTCCTTTTAGTTGAGCTATGCATGCAGCATTATCTTCATACAATATTGTTGGAATATTCCCTTTCGAAGAAATACCACATGTGTTCCTGAAAATGTTGAGTTATTGGTCCCAACCAAATGCATTCTCGACTTGTTTCATGAGTGTCTATTATCTCTGCATGATTTGAAGAAGAAGCAACCATAGTTTGTTTCATTGAACGCCACAATATGGTTATACCTCCACTTGTAAATAAATAGCATGTCTGAGATCGACCTTTTAGTAGATCAGATAAATATTCTGCATCTGCATAACCAATCAATGATGACTTGGATTCATTTGAATAAAATAAACCCATACCAATGTTTCCTCGGAGGTATCTAAATATATGCCTAATAACATTCCAGTGTCTTTGTGTTGTGGAAGAACTAAATCTTGCTAACAAATTTACCAAGAAAGTTATATCTGATCGAAAATTATTGTCAAGATACATTAATGACCCAATTGCACTAAGATATGGTACTTCGGCACCAAGAAGCTCTTCATTATTTTCATGAGGTCGGAATGGATATTTATTTATATTGAGTGATGTCACAACCATCGGGGTACTCAATGGTTGTGCTTTATCCATATAGCATCGCTTTAAAATCTTTTATGTGTATGTTGATTGATGGACAAAAATTTCATCTTTCACGTACACAATTTGTAGACCAAGACAAAGTTTTATTTTTTCAAGATCTTTCATTTCAAATTCTTTCTTTAAACAGTCTACTGCTTTAGATCGATTCCATGAGATCCAATAATATTTAAATCATCAACATACATGGCGATTATAACAAATTCAAATTCAAACCTTTTTATAGATACACAAGGACAAATAGAATCATTCTTGTACCCTTCTTTCAACAGGTACTCACTTAGGCGATTATACCACATGTGCCCTAATTGTTTCAATCCGTATAAGGATTTTTGAAGCTTTATTAAACAATTTTCTAAAAAACCATTATACGCTTCAGGCACTTTAAATCCTTCTGGAATTTTCAGAAAATTTTTATTGGCTAATGAGCCATACAAATAGGTTGTGACTATATCCATTAGAGGCATATCAAGTTTTTCATGCACTTTCCAGATTTATAAGATACCTGAACGTGATAGCATCCACCACAGGAGAATATGCCTCCATATAATCAATGCCGGGTCATTGTGAATATCCTTCGGCCACAAGTCGTACTTTATATCTAACGACTTTATTTTATCATACAAAAACCCATGTGTTCATTCCTTCAGGTCTTCGAAAAATAGGTCCGAAGACTTCACATTTTTCAAGTGAAGTTAATTCTGCCTGGATAGCGTCTTTCCATTTTGGCCAATCATTTCTCTGTTTACATTCATTGACAGATTTTGGTTTAAGATCCTCATCTTGTTGCATTATTTAAACAACGACATTATAATCAAAAACATTATCGATAATAATATTATTTTGGTTCCATCTTTTTCCAGTTGAGACATAACTTATTGAGATCTCTCCATTCTCGTCATTTTCAAGTACCTGAATCTCCCGTGAGTTCTTATTTGTTATGTCTTTGTGCTCATCTTGAGCCACTACCTACGTATTATGATCACTTTGGTCATTCGCTTATTTTCTTTTTCGAGGATTTTATCCTTAGAACCGATTGGTCTATCGCGTTTCAAGCGTGAATTAAAATTATTTTCTTTAATTAATTGTCCTATCGGAATATCAACCTGAATTGGAGAATTAGCAGTTGGAATGTGTGACTGTCACCCTTGGTAGGTGAATGAATGCATATGGCAGTTGATTTAAAATATTTTTCAAATAAATTATCTTTTGAACCGCTTGTTCACATTGATTTGTTCGAAGAACTAAATGAGATAGTGATAATACATTCCAATCTATCTCCTTTCCCTGCTTATTTTCTCTCCCTAATGTTAGGTATACTGATTTATCAATGAAATCAGAAAATCTTGCCGTAAATAAATCTTCAGTCATAGGCTCCAAATATTTTATAATGGAAGGAGATTCATACCCAACATATATTTCCAACCTTTTTTGGGGACCCATCTTTGTGCATTGTAGTGGATCATTGGAACATATACTGCATAACCAAAGATTCTAAGATGGCAAATATTTAGCTCCTGACCAAAAGCCAATTGAAATGGGGAGACATTATGATAACTTGTGTCCCTTATCCTCTCAAGTGTTGTTGCATGCAAAATAGCATCACCCCATACTGAAATGGGAAGTTTTCTTCTCATAAGCATTGTTCTAGCAATTAATTGGAGGCGTTTGATCAATGATTCTGCTAGACCATTTTATTTATGAACATGATGTAACGATCCGGCCAGTCATTTTGAGAGTATTAGCCTGAACCCCTATTTATTGCTCACACTATCTCATTATGTGGTTACGTTACTTGCCGAGAGGTTTGGTTTGTGGTTTCATAGTGAAATGGGACACATAGTCCCTAAATTGTGAGTTTAAGTCATAGGAGTTAAACGTAGTTTGATTTGCATGATGATGACTCCAGAATGGAGTTTCGATGGTTCCATTAGCTTCGTATGGTGATTTTGGTCTTAGGAGCATGTTCAGATGTTGATTTGGAAGTCCGTAGATCCTTTCAGTGTTAATTGGTGAAGGTTGGATGATTTTTGGAAAGTTTGACCGGGAGTGAACTTTCTGATATCGGGTTCAGACACTAATTTCAGAAGTTGGAATAGGTCTGTAATATCAATTATGACTTATGTGCAAAATTTGAGTTCAATCGGATTTGATTTGATAGGTTTCGGTATCGGGTGTAGAAGTTTGAAGTTCTAAATTTCTTAAGGCTTGAATTGAGGCGCAATTCGTGTTTTTAGGATTTCTTGATGTGATTTGAAGGCTCGACTAAGTTTTTATGATATTTTAGGACTTTTTGGTATATTCTGAAGGGGTCCCGGGGACCCCGGGTGTGATTCGAATTGAATCCGGAACAAATTGAGACTTGTGAAATCTGAGGAAGCTTGGCTATTCTAGTCTTTTCACACCTGCAGAGGATTGGCCACAGGTGTGGTCTTGCAAAAGCGAGCTCTTGGTCCTAGAAGCATGTTTGCTCATGTCCAACAATGGTCGTAGAAGGGTGAAATAATCCGCAGAAGCTCCTTCGCTTCTGCGATGGAAGGGGCGCAGAAGCGCCAATGGACGCAGGTGAGATCCTATTCCCGTAAAAGCAGTCTCGCAGATGCGGGCCCTAGACTTAAGTTCTTTCCGCACCTGCAATGGTTTTCCATAGTCGCGGTATCGCATAAGCGATTCTTCGGTCGCAGGTGAAGTTTGACTGGGCAGAAATAGGGGGAAACAAGGGTTTGATTTTATTTTCATTTTGGGACTTTGGGAGCTCGGATTTAGGAGATAATTTTAGGGATTTTTAGAGGGCTCATTGGGGTAAGTGTTCCTAACTCGTTTTTGATTAATTTTCACTAATCTATCTTCGATTTCTCATCTAATTAAGGATTTTGTGTTGAAAAATTGAGTGAAAGGTGTAAAAGTTCTTAGACCAAATTTTTGGGTTTTGAAAGGCTAAATGAGGTTGAATTTGGATAATTCTTATATGGTTGGACTCGATATTGAATGGGCATTCGAATTTCATAATTTTGGTCAGGTTCTGAGATTTGGGCTCGGGTCAACTTTTTGGTGCAATTTTTCAATTCTTTGCTAAAGTCGTAATTTCATTATTTAGATTAGTTTCCTATCGTTATATTTATAGTATGTAATTGTCTTTGGCTAGATTTGAGCCGTTCGGAGTCGAAAAATCGAGGGAACGGCCTTCTTATTTACTGATTGAGTGTGGTTTGAGGTAAGTGACTTGTCTAACCTTGTGCGGGGGAAATTTCCCTTAGGATTTGGTATTGTTATGGTAGTTTGCAATATATGAAGGCCGTGTAAGCGAGGTGGCGAGTGAGTACTCGGGCTAAATGTTTTCCGGTTTTCGCTAAGTAGTTTCTTTCTATTTCCTTAATTGAGTTACTCTAGCATGAGTAGTCATCATGTTTAGCCTAACTTCACATGTCTATGTGTCTTGTCTTTTATTAGCAATCTGTACATCATGCTTTGTTGAATTACCTATTTTCTTGATTCCGCATGCATTCTTTAATTGTAGGATTCCTTGTTTGTAATATCATTGGTTTATTTGTTATGTGTTGGTTTTCGCAATTATTGTTGGCATGACTATTTGGTTGTCGAGTAGTGTTCTACCGTGCGAGTTGTTATTGTGGCACGAGGATTATGTCGTGCAGATTGTTGTTAAGGCATGAGGTTTATACCGTGCGAGTTGTTATTGTGGCACGAGGTTTTTGCCGTGTGGATTATTATTATGGCACGAGGCTTCTGTCATGCAGATTGTTACTGAGGTATGAGGTTTCCACCATACGGTGGTTATTTTTTGCACAAGGATTATGTCGTGCAGATTGTTGTTAAGGCATGAGGTTTATACTGTGCGAGTTGTTATTGTGGCACGAGGTTTTTGCCGTGTGGATTGTTATTATGGCACGAGGCTTCTGTCATGCAGATTGTTACTGAGGTATGAGGTTTCCACCATACGGTGGTTATTTTTTGCACAAGGTTTCTACCGTTTCGTTGTGAGATATTTACTTTTGGGACTACGAGGCGGTACCTTGGGACCACCCCCCTCCCCCCCCCCCGTTGTTTTCCTCTATTTGTTGTATTGTTGTTGTTGTTGTTCCTTAACTAGTAAGATTCTTTCTTTCTTACATATTTTAGTTGTCTCCTTGATTCCATGTAGTTTCTTTCTGTGAATTTTTATTGTTATACTTCTCTATCATTTCATTATATCTTCCGCCTTGTTTTTTATTATTTTTAGTAGGGCCCTAACCTGACCTCATCACTACTCTACCGAGTTTAGGCTTGGCACTTACTAGGTACTATTGTGGTATACTCATAATACTCTTCTGTATATTTTTTGTGCAAATCCAGGTACTTCCTACCAGACCAGATATCAATGAGCTAGTTTCTACGTGGAGACTTCAGGTATATCTACTGGCATCCGCAGACCTTGGAGTCCCTCTCTATCTTTGTTATGTTGTTTTCCTCATCTTCATTAGACTCTAATGTATAAAGATATTTAGTATTTCTCTTTAGAGCTTGTGACTTTCGGTTTGTTGGACTTGTATGAAATTTGAGTTGCAGTTTTATTTATTACAGCTATTGATGTTTGAGTTTAGTTTAATATTTCAGTTATTTTGCACATTCATTAGGCTAACCTAGTCTTAGAGACTAGTTGCCGTCACAATATCCTACGGAGGGAAATTAGGGTTGTGACAAGTTGGTATCAGTGCTCTAGATTCGTAGGTGTTATGAGTCACAAACAGGTTTAGTAGAGTCTCTGAGATCGGTATGGAGATGTATGGACTTATCTTTGGGAGGCTATGGAATTGCTTCACTTCTTTGATTCCCTATCATGTGAAATCTTTGACTTCGGATTCCAATTTTTCTACCTTTCTATTCTTTCACGGATGGTGGGGACACGTATAGCTGGATCGGATGACCAGACACCCATGCCCCCTACTTGAGCCGTGACAGGTTGGGACCAGGGTAGAGGCCGAAGACATCCACATAGTGCAGCCAGAGCACCCACACGAGCTGCTACAGAAGAGCCACCAGTAGCTACATATGGAGGGCGGGCACCTAAGATGCTTGTTACTGCACCAGCCATCCAGGAGACTCTTTCCTAGTTTTTGAGCATGTTCAGCACTTTGTCTTGGTAGGGTTGATACCACTTGCTCATGCCACATCTCAAGCCGGGGAAGGAGCACATACTCCCGCCACCCGTACCCTAGAGCAGCGACTTCATGTCGACCAGGCTCTAGAGGTCATACCGGTGCAGCTCGAGCTTAGGGCAACGGTTTCTAAGGAGGATGACCTCAGGCTCGGAGGTACAAATAGTACCACCCTCCTACTTTTAGTGGCTTGGCGTTAAAGGATGCCTAGGGTTTTCTTGTGGAGTGCCACTGTATCTTCTATACTATGGGTGTTGCGGAGTCTATGACCGTGTTAGAGTATGCGGTCTGGTTCAGTGATTTGGCTAGGCATGCACTAGCCTTGGTTGCTTGTATCTAGTCCAAATTAATTGAAAAACATCAATAAATGCTAAAGAATTCATACCCAACGCTTAATTATATGTTTTCTATCATTTTCCCAAAAAGTCAAAAACCGACCTCGGGCCCGCTTGGTCAAAACACGAGGTTGGACCAAAATCCGATCACCCATTCAGCCACGAGCCCGAATATGTAATTAGTTTCGGAATCCGACCCCAAAATGAGGTCTAAATTCCAATTATTCAAAAAGACCTAACTCTACCCAAACCCTCAATTTTTACCATGAAAATTCTTAGTTTTTGCTTTAAAAGTGATGAAAAATAGTAAGGAATTGAAAGAATAAAGTTTAGAATTGATTAACTATGACTTGGGGATGATAATTGTTGAAGAAAATCGTTCTTAGGGCTGTAAACCTCGAAAATATGGTGAAGAAGAAGGTGGACCTATTTTTAAAAGAGTATTTATATTAGCTGGGCAACACACCTATGCGTTCACACTTAAAAGCATGTGTTCGCATAGGGTAAGGGAAACTGGTGCATTCGCAGGGGGGGGTGGGTGTGATCACATAGAGTACTGGCCTTCCCTCCCCCAGGCCTGCTTTAATGATACGTGTTCGCATGATAGGGAGTGCGTTCGCACAACTTGCCACGACGAAGCTTCGCGATCACACACTTAATGTTGAGTTCGCATAGTACACAAAATAGGCCCCCCTGAGACTACACTATGCGATATGCGATCGCATAGCACAAAAACCTTGACACCAGTAAACAGCAAAAAACTAGATTTCTAAGTCCAAAAATACTTCGACGCCTATTCGAACCTCACCTGAGCCCTCGAGGCTACAAACTAAACATGTACAACCTCAAAAGCATCCTACGGACTTACTCGTGCGATTAAATTGCCAAAATAGCATCTTAAACAACGAATCTAGCATAGAAATTCAAGAAAAATCTCAAAACTTTCAAAGTTTCAAATTTCACAAATACGGGTCCGAATCACATCAAACGACCTCCGTTTGTTACCAAATTTTACAGACACAACTCTAACATCATATTGAACCAGTACCGGGCTCTGGAACCAAAATACGGGCCCGATAACTTTCAAATATAGTCAAATTTCCAAAAACTCTTATATATTCAGTAAAATAATTTCTTCAAAAATTTATTCTCGGGCTTGGGACATCGGAATTCGATTCCGGGCATACACCCAACTCCCATATTTTCCTACGGACCCTTCGGGACCGTCAAATCATGGGTCCGGGTCTGTTTACCCAAAATATTGACCGAAGTCAACTCCAATTCATTTTAGAAGTAAAATTTACTATTTTCACAGATTTTCCCATAACGGCTTTCCAGATACATGCCCGAACTGTGCACGAAAATTGAGGTGAGATAAAAAGGAGGTTTTTAGGCCTCAAAACATAGAATTTATTTCTAAAACAAGTGATGACCTTTCAGGTCATCACATTCTCCACCTCTAAAATAACTGTTCATCCTCGAACGGACATAAGAAGAAAGAAATTGACTCGGAGAAAGGATGAGGATAACGGCTCCGCATATCAGACTCAGACTCCCAGGTCGATGCCTTAACAGACTGACCTCTCCAATGAACACGAACATAAGGGAAACTCTTCGATCTTAACCAATGAACCTGTCGGTCTAGAATAGCTACCAGCTCTTCCTCATATGACAAGTCCTTGTCAACTGGACAGTGCTAAAGTCTAACACATGAGATGGATTGTCATGATACATCCGAAGCATGGACACATAAAACACTAGATGCACGGCTTATAAACTCGGCGTCCACGCAAGTTTATAAGCCACCTCTCCCACTCGATCAATAATCTCAAACGGGCCAATGAACCTAGGGTTAAGCTTTCCCTTCTTTCCAAATCTCATCAAGCCTTTCATAGGCGACACTTGAAGCAACACTTAATCGCCAACCATGAATGCCACATCACGAACCTTGTGGTCAGCATAACTCTTTTGCCTGGACTGAACTGTACAAAGCCTATACTGAATGATCTTGGCCTTGTCCAAGGCATCCTACACTAGATCCATACCCAACAACCGAGCCTCTCCCAGCTCAAACCATCCAACTAGTGACCGATACCGCCTATCATACAAAGCCTCACAAGGAGCCATCTAGATACTTGACCGGTAGTTGTTGTTGTAGGCAAACTCCTCCAAAGGCAAAAGCTGATCCCACGAGCCTCCAAAGTCAATGACACAAGCTCAGAGCATATCCTCCAAAATCTGAATAGTCCACTCGGACTGCCCGTACGTCTGAGGATGGAATGTTGTGCTCAACTCGACCCGTGTGCCCATTTCATGCTGATCGCATAGCACAAAAACCTGGACACTAGCAAACAGCAAAAACACTAGATTTCTAAGTCTAAAAACACTCTAACGCATATCTGAAACTCACCCGAGCCCTCAAGGCTCCAAACCAAACATGTACACAACCTCTAAAGCCTCCTACAGACTTACTCGTGCGACTAAATCGCCAAAATAACATCTTAAACAATGAATTTAGCATAGAAATCCAAGAAAAATTTTAAAACTTTCAAAGTTTCAAATTTCACAAAAACAGGTCCGAATCACATCAAACGACTTCCATTTCCTACCAAATTTTACAAACACAACTCAAACATCATATTGAACCTTTACCGGGCTCCAGAACCAAAATACGGGCCCGATACCATCAATTTCAAATATAATCAAATTTCCAAAAACTCTTATATTTTCAGTAAAACAATTTCTTTCAAAAATTTATTTTTCGGGCTTGGGACCTCGGAATTCGATTCCGGACATATGCCCAAGTCCCATATTTTCTTACGGACCCTACGGGACCGTCAAATTATGGGTCTGGTCCATTTATCTAAAATGTTGACCGAATTCAACTCCAAACCATTTTAGAAGCAAAATTTACTATTTTTATAGATTTTCCCATAACGGCTTTCCAGATACATGCCCGAATTGTGCACGTAAATCGAGGTGAGATAAAAAAAGAGGGTTTTAGGCCTCAGAATATAAAATTTATTTTTAAAATAATTGATGACCTTTCGAGTCATCACAATAGCCCAGTCGAGGCAGAAGAGTTATGCCTAGTCCAGATAGAAGAGTTATGCAAATCGGAGGCTCGTGACATTGCATTCATGGTTGGGAGCGAGTCTTGCTCGGGGTTTCGCCAATGAAGGGTGTTATGAGGTACGAAAAGAATGCCAAATTGATCCCTAGGTACATCAGGCCTTTTGAGATTCTCGAGAGAGTTGGAGATGTGGCTTACAAACTTGCACTACCACCTATTCTCTCTGTAATTCATCCAGTGTTCCATATTTTCATGCTTTTGAAATATCACGGTGATCCGTATCATATGTTAGACTTCATCTCAATCCAGTTGGATAGGGATTTATCTTTTGTTGAGGAGCCAGTGGTCATTTCAGACAGGTAGGTTCGAGAGTTAAGGTCGAAGAACATCACTTAAGTGAAGGTTCAATTGAGGCATCATCCAATCAAGGAGGATACTTGGGAGATCGAGCATGATATATCAGCCGTTATCATCATATTTCACCACTTCAAGTATGTCTCTATACTCATTCAAGGACAAACGCTTGTTTTAAGCGGGGGATGATGTAACCATCCGGATGGTAGATTTGAGAATATTTCCCCGAACACCTATTTATTGCTCACTCTATCTCATTCTATGATTGTGTGACTTGCTGAGAGGTTCGGTTTGTGGTTTTGGAGTGAAATAGGGCACATAGTCCCTAAATTGAGAGTTTAAGTCATAGGAGTCAACCGTAGTTTTATTTGTTTGAAGATGACTCCAAAATGTAGTTTTGATGGTTCAAATAGCTTCGTATGATAATTTTGGTCCTAAGACCGTGTCCGGATGTTGATTTGGAGGTCCATAGGTCATTTCGGTGTTAATTGGCGAAAAATTGAAAATTGGATGATTTTTGAAAAGTTTGACCTGGAGTGAACTTTTTCGTATCGGGGTCGGATACCGATTTTGGAAGTTGTAATAAGTCTATAATATAAATTATGAATTATGTACAAAATTTGAGATCCATCAGACTTTATTTGATAAGTTTGGTCATCAGGTGTAGAAGTTTGAAGTTTTAAAGCCATTAGGCTTGAATCGATGCGCAATTCATGTTTTTAGCATTTTTTTAATGTTATTTGAAGGCTCAGATAAGTTCGTATAATTTTTTCGGACTTGTTGGTATATTCGGACAGGGTCCCAAGGGCCTAAGGTGTGATTGAGATGTAATCAGGAACAAACTGAGACTTGTGAAATCTAATGAAGCTGGGATGTTCTGGTGTTTTCGCACCTGCGGAGGATAGGCTGCATGTGTAGGCTCGCAAAAGCGAGCTCTTGGTTACAAAAACTTGTTGGTCATGCCCAGCAGTGGTCGCAAAAGCGGGAAATAATTCGCAGAAGCGCCTTCGTCTCTGCGATGGCAGGGGCACAGAAACGCCAATGGTCATAGGTGCAAACGTATTCCCGCATAAGTGGTATCGTAGATGCGGGCCCTTATCCGCGGAAGCCCTGGACTTAAGTGTTTTCTGCACCTGTGATGTTTTTTTGCATGTACAGTATCTAGAAGCAATTCTTGGGTTGCAAATGCAACTTGACTGGGCAGAAATAGGGTGAAAATGAGGGTTTGATCTTATTTTCATTTTGGGAGTTTGAGAGCTCGAATGTAGGCGATAATTTGAGGGATTTTAAGAGGAATCATTGGGGTAAGTGTTCCTAACTTGTCTTTGATTAATTTACACTAATATATCTTCAATTTATCATCTAATTAATGATTTGGAATTGAAAAAATGGGGGAAAAGTATAAAAGTTCTTAGATTGAATTTTTGGGTTTTGAAAGGCTAAATAAGGTCGGATTTGGATAATTCTTATATGATTGGACTCGATATCGAATTGGTGTTCGGATTTCATAATTTTGGTCAGGTTCAGAGACGTGGTCCTGGGTCGACCTTTTGGAGTGGATTTTCAATTCCTTGCTAAAGCTGTAATTTCATTATTTAGATTAGTTTTCTATAGTTATATTTATAGCATGTAATTGTCTCTGGCTAGTTTTGAGCCTTTTGGAGTCGAAAAATCAAGGGAAAGACCTTCTTATTGACTGATTGAGTTTAGTTTGAGGTAAATGACTTGTCTACCCTTGTGTGGAGGAAATTCCCCTTAGGATTTGGTACTGTTATGGTTAATTTCAATATGTGAAGGCTGTGTACGCCAAGTGACAAGTGCGTACTCGAGATAAGTGTTGAAAATTCGGTTTTCGTTATGTATTTTCCTTTTATTTCCTTAATTGAGTTACTCTAGAATGTATAGTCATCATGTTTAGCCTAACTTAACATGTCTACGTGTCTTATCTCTTATTTGCAATTTTTACAACATGCTTAGTTGAATTACATGTTTCCTTGATTCGGTATTCATTCTTTAACTGTAGGATTCCTTGCTTGTAATATCATTGTTTCATTTGTTACGTGTTGGTTTTCATGATTATTGTTGATATGACTGTTTGGCTATGGCACGAGGTTTCTGTCGTGTGAATTTTTATTGAGGAACGAGGTTTCTGTCATGTGGATGTTACTAAGACACGTGGTTTCTGATATACGCTGGTTATTATTTGCACGAGGTTTCTGCTGTGCCGTTGTGAGATATTTACTTTTGGGACTATGAGGTAGTACCTCGGGAGCGCCCCTATTTCTTTCCTCTATTTGTTGTATTGTTGTTTTTGATACTCAATTTTTCTCCATAATATTTTTGAAATGCATATATACCGTTAAAACTATGCATTAGTATCAATGGGTATTTTCCCATAATTTTGGCATCCTTAAATTAATTTATTTCAATATTTTCTTCATATAAATAATTGTAAAATTGCATCACAAATGAATTTAGAAAATATCTTGATTTAATATTACTATTTCGATACTATTAATTCCAAATTATTTCATAAATAGACAAATTGGTACATTTTGGCTATAATTGCAATAACTTTGCAATTGTAGCCCAAGCATATATTTTTTGTATTATTTTCTAGAAATTAATTATTTGTATTTTTTAAATTCTAAATACCTATTTTTAAAATATTTCTATGCATGAAATTCATTTTATAACTAGTAATTATTTTACAAATTATTTTTAATCAATTATTTGGAGTATTTAACAAATAGTCTCTTTTATTTCAATTCTAACCTAAAATCTACCAGCCCAAAACCCCCTTTTATATTAAACCAAAACCAGCCCAAAACCCTTTAGGTCCAATCCATCCACTCGACCCAAACCCCTTGGCCAATCTTGGCCGTTGATCACTTTCGATCAACGGTCAGGATATTTCCTACCATGATTAAACCCACCTACACCCCCCAAATCCTAATCATTTCCCTTCCATACCCCGCCTTCACATGTTCCCCTCTCTCTCAAATACTCTATACCTAAACCCTAGTCTTCAGGCGCCGTCACCGACTTAGTCCTCCGATCAACGATGTTTCTCTGTCGTCTCAGGCCTATATCGGCCTCCTACTTGCTATGGTATCTCCATTTCTTGGATCCTTGAGGAGATTCTCAAGGGACCTAGGCGGTGTGTTTACACCATGGGGTTTTTTCTTGCTTATTTCAGTCCATTTTACTCGACCTTAAGTAAGATCTTTCTTATTTTATCCATGGATTCCCAAGTTAATGTTCCTATCTCTGTTTTGCTTCAAAAAAACCTAATTTTATCTTTGATCTTCTCAGATCTATACAGATCTGAGATGGATTAAACGTACTTCACATGCTTTCTTGAAAGTTTTCTGGTTTTTCAAACGATTTTTTATTTTTCCTAAAACTAGGGTTTACTGAAACTCGTCTTCTCAAAGTTTTCTGATTTTTGAATGTTAATCATCTATTCTTAAGTATTATTGATTGATTTTTGCTAAAATTGTTTGAACCCTAACCGATTTATTCTAAAGCCTTAATTTCTTATATTTTGCTTTGATTTTGAGTCTTTCTGTGTTACTGGTTACACTATTTGTTCTGTGCTTTGACTTTTATGATATCCCCTTAGTCTAATTCGGTATGAAATTCTATTTTAGCCTATTTGTGGAAAACCAATTTTTTCTCCCTTAAATCAGTACTGTTTGAATTTCTGATCCAGTGATTGGCTATGTTAAAAAAACTATGTGCAGATTCTTGATTATTTCCTTTATTTACAACCCTAATTAGTTTTCTTACCTTATTTGAATTAACTGTGATACTTGCTAATTTTTACTAAGTGTTTCCTTAATTTAACTCCTGTTTATTCATCCCTAATTGCCTACTCTGTACCTAATTCTTACTTGATTTCTTTCCATAAATATTTGTCATGCTCTTTACTATTGATTAATTACCCCTTTGATTAAAGGGAGACTTTACTGATTTTACTTGTGACTAATTCTGTAAATTTCCTTAATTGCTACATAACTGATTCTTTACCTTATTCTGTTTAATTCTTGATTACTATATATACTCTTCTCTATTCTCACTTCTAGGACACAAACACTAGTACAAAAAACTCTCTTACACTTGAAAAGCTATCTATTCTTCTCTACTGCTTGTGGTATTCATTAGTCTAGCTGGATGTAAGGCAAAGCTAGATATTGCTCAACATTTGCTTCGCATTTTGTGTTATTTCTTCTTTACTGGTATGTCCCTGATTATTTTTTAAAGCTAAACCCTATGTGTTTCATTACTGCCTTAAGCTCATCAAGTTCCATTCTTGTTTATGTTCATTGTCTTGCTTAGCATTGTCCTGTTTAATATGTGATTAGCATGCATAACTATATTATCCTACCTACTACTTTATCTAGCATGCCTAAATTCTGCCTTGTTCAAAGGTATGATCTGATGCTTGCCTGTTTGCAATTCATGTTCAATCCCTTAACTATGTGATTATGCTATGACCTTAGATGTGTGTCTGATTCTGTCTTCCATATCTTTGCTCCATGTTTAGTTGCCTTCTATCCTGGTTAATTTAGTAAGGCTATGAAGATCCTAAGTGTTCTATGTTTCCTACATGCCTCCCTGACCCTTATTCATGCACTTTCAATGAGATTCCTATATGTTCCCAATCCCCTTTCACCCATGTGTGAAAGCCTGCCTACTATAGTACTTGTGTGTTTGAACCTTCTATGACCAACTAGTTGCCTATTTGATTTTCTCCCTTCTGAACTGTTTCTCATACTGTCAGTATCCTCTAAAAAAACTAATTTTCTCTACTAGTATGTTCTCAAAACCGGTCTATTCTGGAAAACCTTTTTCACTCATAAACTGTTTTCACTAAGTCTTTCAAACTATGTCAAGCACTCTCACTTACTCTTAGGTTATTAAGTTTTGCCCCTCTGGTATGTGTACTGCCTAGAGATCCTTGAAATTTTTCTAAACTCTGGCATATTAGGGCTGGCTCTTCCCACTTCACATAATCAGTCTTTATTTGAGAAAGTCTGGTTGTGAGCACTGCCCGGGATCCTTCAGGTCCTTAGGGAACTCTGACACACCTGGACACAAATGTGGTAATGAATCTTTGGCATTTGAGACTACTGAAGGCCTGGTACCCCAGGTTTGCTTTGGGCCTGCATCAGGCTCCCTACAATTTATTTTATATTTATGTAATTTATTCAGTTCTGGTCTGTAATAATTATTTGTAAACAGATGTTGGGGTAACTAGTGAAACGGAAGGGTAGTCATATGATACCGTAGGTAAAACTAGGTAGGAAACATGCTATAGGCTTTATGTTCTGCAAATCTGCATTAGAAGCATGTTCTAGGATTACTGTGTTTATTTGTATTCTAACCACATTGAACTTGTGCATTAGATATCCTGCTTTAGGGCTTTCATGTTTACTGCTTCAGCATGTTGCATGCTCAATTCTTAAGTACTATCACATAGACCTACTTCTATCTAATAACCATTTTTGTATGCATTGGATACCATGTTCTTAGCAACTCTGTTTGCATCTGTTTGAACCACATATATTTTGATTAAATCAGTAGTCGTCCATGAAAAGGTTTAAAACAAGCTCATGCGTAGGTATTATGTCTCCAAACACAAATGACAAATCTCATGTATAACCTGTATCACCCAAATTCAGCATGCCTATAGGTTGAATAACCTCAAACTATTTAAACATCTCTTGCAACTGTTACTATGTTGAATCTCGCACCTAGGCAAACCTTAGGTGATTAATTCCCTAGTAAAACTGAGAACTTTCTGATTGTGTTCAAACTGCTTAAGTTTCACAGGCTATAAAACCAGTAGGCAAACTGGTTAGGATTCTGCCACTCCCCTTGAAATAAACACGACATATCTTCTATCTGAAACATTCATCTAGATATCATGTTCTTAGGATTGCTGAACTTCTTCAAAATTAGTTGTTTGAGACGTGCTATTTTTTGCCTATGTGAATGCGGAGGTAAACATGAGCCTTTTAACTGCTTTTCCCTATCTGTTGATCATACACATTATCTATTTGTCGCCTAGATTTTTGCCTTTTAAATACCTTAGGATTGTCTAGAACTACCTAAGTCTAGAGGTCCTAAATTCCTACATGGCCACAAGGAAGGTACGAGTAGCAGCACACTTAGAGGTCGTTAAGTAAACTCGCTCATATAACCACTGAATGGGGGTAATGGGTAGTAAAAGGATATGTTGACATGTGCGCTAATGTCACGTGTAGCCCCTCTAGTTGAGGAGGATTATCGGTCATTGCACAGATTGATCCTGTAGGTTAATTAACTTAGGAATCCTCTTTCCCCAATTCCTATATGTGTTTAAATTATCCAAACTTCCCTTTTCTTTACACGTATGTGTGTACAAACCTCTTTGCTTTCATTATCCGAACTTCCTCGGTCATATATGCATTTATATATGGGAAACTACTTTATTTGCAAATATGTGCCAATATGGTTTACTTGTTTAAAGACTGATTCACATAGTTTAAGTTCGGCTGGGACCCACCGTGAGAAGTGCCTAACACATTTCCCTTAAGGTTATTTCGAGCCCTTACCCTAATTTTTGGTAAATTCAAACTAGTTATATGAGTTAATCGCTCTAGGTGCCCTAACACACTTTAATATGTTAGGTGGCGACTCTTCAAAAACCCAATTCCCAAAAGGAAACGAGTTGTTCCCCCATGAACGTCGAAACCCAGACTTCTCCGCGAGGATAAAAAGGGGGCACAACAACATGGAGACTCTGCTGGGGACATTTTAGGCTCTTACCATAACGAACTTATTTTTGTGAATTAGTCCAAGCATGATTTATCCCGTGTACCCTTTCCCCTTTATTTGGATTTAACTGCTTATTTATGATTTCTTCATTTTTCTGAAACTGACTTGTCTCTTTGTTTTCTTTTTCCGTAACTATTTTTCAATTATTTAAATACAATATTTTATTTACGTACTAATACTTGTCAATGTGCTATTTATTGTTGCATAAATAATTCTCAACATCATATTCCACTCATGTGTAATCAATTCTATAGCAATGCTTGATGAGTGTTTGCGCTCTTCCTATATATCACCTTTTAAATTCAAAAAGTCATATTTGTGGTTTAACTAGTCGATCAGCAGTGCGTTCGACGGTTCTGTGCCTTCCCCCTCAAGTTGTCCGCTTGAGGGTCCCAGTCTAGACCTCTATAGTAGCCTTACTCTGATTAATGGTACATGCATCATGGTCAAACCTAGTCGGGTTAATATGTTGTCCGCATAATAACCCTTTAAGACAAGCCTCGTCCAAAGTCCATCGGGTTTTTTCACAAATTCCAATGGACGTAATCATGATTTTGTGCGTTAATTTGGAGAAATAAATGTCAATATGCTAATCATTACTATATAAATATACGAACCTGGAGGGGGAAAGGGCCTAACTATCTCTTGTTTTGCAAAAAATGAGGCATGAAGTCCCTATATTCAGTATGGTCAGTAGCATGTCCTCACTTTTGCAAGATTGGTGGAGGGATATTCCCTCAAGTGACCAAAATCATATGAAACGAGTCTTAGGACACTTTCCTTCTTTGTTGGATCTTCAACCAAACAAGATGTTAATCGAGGATGCCACTATGTTTTGGGATAAGGAAAGGGTTGTGTTTCACTTTGGAGATGTAGAAATAACTCCCCTACTAGAGGAAATAGGAGGATTTGCTGGGTTGCCTTGGGATAGCCCTGTTCTGTTGGCACTTGAAACTCGCACCACTAGAGGGTTCCTTAAGATGGTGGGGCTGAAATAAAATGATGATTTGGAATGCTTGAAAAACTCTTACAAACCTTTTGATTTCCTTTATGAAAGATACGGTCACATCAGCTTTTACCGTATTTTTGACGATGAATTCTCAATCACCTCCTTGGGCTAGGTTCATCGTAGGGTCTTCGTGTTCATTGTGTGCTTCTTGGGCATGCTAGTATTCCCAAACCAAGGGGATAGAATCCATACTAGGTGTCACACCCCTTTTTTCCTCCATGGAAACCGGGTTTATGACATTTGGAGGGACAACTCATTCCTTTTAGGATCTGGGTTTAGCATTTGAAGAGTCGCCACCTAATGATTAGGGTGCATTAGGACACCAAAAGAGTTTTGATTTGAATAATCAAAGATAGGGTAAGGGCTTGAAATTATTTTAAGGGGAAGGTGTTAGGAACCCCTCAGAATCCACTAGTGTGGTTTCTGTCCAGACAATTATTGTGAATTGAGGTGCAATTAACACATAGGCAAGTAAGGCTCAAATAAGAGAGAATTTCACATAATGGTTTGAAAGTAAACAAAGTTTGAAAGAACAATTAGAGGAGCTGATTTTTTAGAAGGAGTTGAAATGCTAAGAGAAAAGAAATAAAGAATAAAGGGAGGGGGTCCTAGGTTTATTAAAAATATGGATCACCCCACACAATATCTGGTAATCAGTTCTCAAAGAGGGGCTACACGTGACATTATCGTGTGGTCATCATCCATATCTACCCTTCCCACCTCATTAAGGTATTTAAAGCGCGGATTCGTCTCGATTACTTATTGTATGCTATTACTCGCCCCACTCCTATCAGTCCCGAAGGCACATAGGACTACTAATCCTAATAAGGGAGGGATATTAGGCTTATATGAAGTTTCAAAGGTAAAAATTCTACGACGACAAATAAAACACGTATTGCATGTTATGGGAAAAAGCATATAAACAAGCAGAGGCTCAGATATACCTCCTTGAATAAAAAAAAAGCATATAATTAGCATGACTTATCACATACTGGTTAATTCTGATTAAAATTAAAGACGAGAGAGTTTAAAATTTAAGGCAGACTGGTTTATTACATAATTCAAATAAGAAATCCAAATCAGGCCTGCCTGCAGGTTGTAATAATTAACGGAAGCAGATTCAGTTTTTAATTATTACTCTAAGGCTTGCTTAAATCTTAAGACGGGGTCCTATAGACATGATATCTACTGAATTTAGAAGGTGATAAGACAGTAAAACTCTGAATGAATTATTTGGGATCCTATAGGCATGCTTGCTAAACTTTGATTAAGTAAAGGACTCGGATTATCAAAAAAGATGCAGAATTAACAAATTGATTACAGGTTCTACAGGTGATAGTATATATTATTACTGATTTTATATCTAGCATTGAGTGAAGCGAATCAGATTCCTTTAGAAACTCCTATAGACATGTTTTCTACACGACGTTGATTTTAGACACTTAAAGACGTAGTATCTGAATGCAGAAGCTTGTTTTCAAACCTATAGGCATGGTATCTAATGCAGAAATTATTTTTAAGCATATAGACATGGTATCTAAAATGCAAAATTTGTTTTTAAACCTATAGATATGGTATCTAAAATGCAAAATTTATTTTTAAACCTGTAGACATGGTATCTAATGCAAAAATTGCTTTTAAATCTATAGACATGGGATCTAAAATGTAGAACTTGTTTTAAACCTATAGACATGGTATCTAATGCAGAAATTGCTTTTAAAACCTATAGACATGGTATCTAAAATGCAATTCAACTTATGCAGAATGACATTAGAACAATCCTATAGGCATGCTTTCTATAACAATCCTATAGGCATGGTCTTTATGTATAGTTGAATATGCATAACTTAGAGCAGCCCGATAGACATGATTTCTAGATTACAACTTATTACAACCCAGAAATAAATTACATCAGAGAAGGGCAAAGAAAAGTACAACCAAAGGAAAGCCTGATTCTGACTTCCTGTCTGAATTATGAAGTAGACCAACTCAAAGACCACTGATCCAAAGCCTTTCTCCAATTTGAGTGCGTCAAAGTTTCCTAAGAGTTTCAATGGGACTCCGGGCAGTGCTCACACCTAAATTGTATCACCAGAATAGGGACAAGTATAGTGTGGAAGGGCCAGCCCTCAAGTGTCCAAGTTCAGAGGGAGCTTGATAGGTCCCAAGGCAAGGCTCACAAGAGGGGGCAGAACTTAAAGTCTAAGAGAGAGTACAAATGAAGAAACTTAGTTTTAAAGAACTAAGAAAGTACAGAAGAGGGGAAGAGGGGCTGGGAAACAGTTACAGGATTGAGGATTTCACACAAAGGTTTTCAGGGATTGGGGATTACAAAGAGCCTATGTACTTGGGCATTAGCTAATTCTGGGCATACACAGAAATAGAGAGTGTTGTTATGCTTAGAAAATCAACAAGAATACAAAACATATGATAGTGACATAGAGGTTATGATTCCAGGGGAATCAAGTTTGAGTCATAGACAGTAATACTTAATACTGTCATGCCTCAAACAAACCATTAGCATCAAACACATTTAGGATGCATAGTAGGTGCAGAAAAGGCAAAAGGAAATTGTAACATGCTAAAATAAGTACTGAACTATAATAAGCAGTAGGAAGACAAGAGGGTAAAAGTATTAAGTAAACACATTGTTGTGATTACTGAAAATCTTAACCAGGACATACCAGTTTCAAAGAGCAAAATACAGTAAAAGCAAGTAGCAGGGCTTGAGAGCAGGCCACGGTAGAAGTAACAAGAGAGAATACTTTTGAGTGTGAGTGTGAGTTCAGAAACTAAGAGTGTTCGTGTGTTAATTAATGGAAAAGCCGGGTATATATAGTTTGAAAATAGGTAGAAAGTAAGGCAAGAAAATAATTATGGAACTGTGTATCAATTAAAAATCAATCACTATCAAACACTTCATTTAATCAAGGATTTAAAACCAAACGGTAGTGGACAAAAAACTTTTAAGGAAAGAAATCAAGCAAGCATCTTGTGCAAAGTAGACAATTAGGGGTAAATACATAGGGGCTTAACTAAGGGAAGAATATTTGAAATACTCGGTTAACCAAATAAGGTAAGAAACACAATAACCCATCAACACATAGTAAATAAAGAGTCAGGGATTCGAAATTATTGGTTCATGAATAAACAAATAAACCAAGTCAGAAATAGGAGAATCGAAAGGCTAAGGAAAGATTTCAAATCAACCCAAGAAATAGGAAAATCAGTAAACAAGTAAAAAATCAATCAAACTTACACAAGGAGGTCTGAAATCGGCCCACAATTAAGGGTTATTTTGAAAGAGAAATTTAGCCTATAAAGAGTGCATAAACATTAAGCATGTAAAGCAAATCTATGACAAATGCAATCACAAAATCAGTAAGTAGTGGACTATAGGAACATGGTAGTTGCCTCAGTAACAGAGAAGATGGAGTATCAAATAGCATGCAAAAGGGGTCAAGTAAAAGATCTTATATAGTTTAGTAGGAAGTCAGAATCATACAAAGAAACAAAAGTTGAAACAAAGATTTTGAAACTCAGTCGAGCAGTAGATGAAACAACTTCAAAAACTTGAATAGGTCCAAAGAAATTAGGGTTTTGAAACCAAACAAGTTCAGAGATGAGGAACAAACAAATCACATAGCAAATAGTCTCAAAACTTGAATGAACCCCCAAATTTTAGTGTTTCTACCATCAGTAGAGTATAGAGATGAAAGACAAGAGAATCAGGCAAAAATATCAACAAAGAAAATAAAATCAGAAACCTTAAGAAAGAACTAAGACTTTAACATGCACACTCCAGTAGAAAAACAACATAAACACAGTAGAACATGCTAAAGATCAGAGAAACTTCTAAATAACTTAACAAAACGCTAAATCGGAAAAGATAAATATGAAAAAGGTAAAGTTTTGAAAGAAACTTTGAGAAAACGTTTAAAAGCTTAGAGAAAACACAAATCTACAACGGATCTAAATGAATCAGAAGAACCTCGAAGGTTAGGGTTTCAGAAGAACCCGGATGGTGAGAAAGGCTTGGAAGGTCATTGATCTGAGCAGGAGAAGCCAAGAGTCAGGCTTGAATAGCCATGGCTGGCAAGAACAAAATCAAAGATGGCCGGAAAAAACCATAGAACTGAAAGCATCTGAGGCCTGGACCAAGCTTCTTAAAAGTCTATTCTTGAAACCATTATAATCGAGCATGTAGGAGTCACAGGAGGCATATATAGTCCTTAAATGGCTTTGGAAGCCATTGATTCAGGCGATTTTAGGGTAGTGGTAGAAGGCGGCGTCTAGGCTTGAGAGGGAGTTTGGGAGAAGGAGGGATTCAAGGGTGGCTACCGGTGAGAAAAGATTAGGGTTTGAGTGTAATGGGGAATTAAAAAGGAAAGGTTAAATAGTGGTCGTTGATCATTTTGATTAACGGCCTGGGTTGAATGAGGATCTGGGCGGGTTATTTTAAATGGGTCATGGGTCGGGTAGATTAGGATTTGAGATGGGTAATTGGGTTTTAGAATTGGGTTTTAGTGGGGTCCCAAATCAGGCTAAAATTGAAATGAAAAATGGGCTAATATTTAAATAGCCATTTTTCTCTTGTTTATTTTATAAAAATAGTAGAATAATTTCTAAAAATAAATTAAAGGTACTGAAATGATTAATAATATGTAATTATAAAATTAAAAATATTGGAGTGAATTTTATAATTATAAACACAATTAAATCTTAAAAGAGGCTAATATTGCAATTATATATAATTAGCTTTTAAAATAATAAATAAATTTGTAAAAAATGTGCAAAATTATGTTAGCTATATTTTAGTGTTAATATGAGAATCCAATAAATTAATTACCAAAATGATAATTTTGGGAATAATTATTGGGTTTTTCAGGACGAAATGGAGCAATAAATTGATTTAAAAATCAAGGAAAAATAATAAGATGTTTGGACATACTTATATATGAATACGCATGCTGTTTTAAAAGTATTTTGCATATTAAAACATTTTAAAAAAAATTAGGTATCAACACTAGGTTGGCCATAGTGGCCAAAACTCTAATGGACAGGATCGAGGGGTAGATATATACTATTGTCCCTATGATCATTGCAAATATATATCGGTCGAATGCTGTTAGAAGGGGTTCAGATTCTTTGATAGTTGCAACTTGCTGTTATAAGTCTGGTTGTTTGAACATCTCCAAAGGGGCTAATACCGCCAAGTGTTTCCACGAAGGCCATGGAACGACTACATAGTCTTCCATCACCTAAGAGAGTGACTTACATTCTGGAAATGTTTGCTCAACCTAAGGATGCTATAGGACGGGTGCAGTTTTTCAACAAGTTGACTGAGGACCAGGTTTAGTGGATTATCGAGTAATTCCCCACCGACGAGTTCATCATCAGATCCAGAGACGTCCCACATTTGGTGTTGATCGGATTAAGGGGGATATACCATTTATGCTCCCCTCAGGGTTTTGAGATAGGTAGGCAGGAGACAGGTCATACCACGGGTCGCTAAGATGAGTCACTACACATAAGAACGTAGCACAACATATGTGGACTTTGAAGATTATTATGGAAAAGGATACTTTGAACCAGACCGATATCATACGGGTCATTCATACTTTACCCCTCATGGTTGGATGATAATCTATCAGGAGTCTTTGAGCCAAGGGTTGGTCCAGGAAACAAGGTCAAAGATGAGTTTGCTGAAGCAGAGGTGATGTATAACAAGCTGCGCAAAAGAGTTCCAGTGTCTAAAGCTGAACATGTGGCGCAACATAAGGTCGATATGGAGATGATTAGCAAGTGGAAAGAAAGAGTTGTTAAATCTAGTGAGAGGCTGGAATATCTGGAGTACAGTTTAATGGAATTGGAGGGGAAGATAAGAAAGAGGGTCACCGACTACCATAACGCTGAAGGAAATGAGGGAGGGCATTTGGCAAGAGCATTCCTACTGTTGAACCTGCGCGAGCTGGGAGAGTTGATCGACAATAGCATCCGATCTGGAGAGGGTCCTTCTGGGACCAAATAGATTAGATTTACTTGCTTTCCTTGTAAATTTAATAAGACCAAGTGCAACTAGCAACATTATCTTATCTAGTATCATTTTGGGTAATTTACTTTTACATTAATGAGATGAGGCAATTATTGGCACTAAATTTCTCCAAATTTATTTGTCTCTAGGCCTACCTCGGGCACAACGGGGCTCCCAAATAAGGACGTGGATTTACATTCCCGCAATATGTGTTTAAATACTACAAACATTTCAAAACCCTTACTAATTTATTTACCTTTTTGTTTTTCTTTATTATCTATTTCCATCCCCTAAGGTTGGTTTGCTCATACTAGCATCATCAGTGTATCACACCAGATCTAAAGGCCCTCCACCTCCTCCTCCTCCAAGTAATACAAAGAGTAAAGGGAAAGCTAAAATGGACGACTTAAGTGATATCCAAAAGGAAAATGTAGAAACTTCAGACGAACGGAGTACTCCGGCACGAAATGATCTAGTTTTGAGGTTGGAACAAAAGATATTGGATTTGCAGGGAGAGCTTGAGCAAGTCCGCAACTTGGCAAACCTATCCCTCACCCTGAATGTCCCCGATATCAACCACAAAAATACCAAAACCTAGTACCTCCCCAAAACACACCAAACCAGCATCCACAATACCACCATCAACCAATCCAGTACCCACCAACTGCCACTTACCACACTCCCCAAAACACACTATAACCCATTCCCAATCGTCAAAACTCAACCAATGACCACCACTACACCCAGGCTCCTGGCACTCACCAGAACAACACTATATATATAGAAACCGTACCTCACTCTATCCAACCAACTTCCTATACACCAAAATCCGCTAAAAAGGACCTGCTCACCAAGAACATGGATGAGAAACTCAAGAAGTTGACAAGTCGGGTTCAGGGTGTCGAAGGAGGAAAATGGATAGAAGGTTTGAATTATGAAGACCTATACATACAGCCGGATGTAGAACTGTCGGAGGGTTACAAACCTCTCAAGTTCAAAATGGTTAGCGGTACAGGTGATCCCACGGTTCATCTGAGGACCTAATGTGACAGCTTGTTGGGTCGGAAAGGATGAAAAGATCCTGATGAAACTCTTTATGATGAGTCTTGTGGGAGATACTTTGTCTTGGTACATCAGCCAGGATCCTAAAAATTGTCCAACTGGGTGAGTATGGCATCAAATTTCACGGACCGATTCAGGTTCAACACAGAAAATGCACCAGATATTTTCTACATTGAGAACCTCAAGAAGAAGCCTATCAAGACTTTCCGCGAATATGCTACTCGTTGAAGGTCAGAAGTAGCCAAAGTCATGCCATCTTTGGATGAGGAATAGATGAACAAATTCATCGTCAGAGCACAAGATCCGTAATACTATAAGAGATTGATGGTTATTGAAAACCACAAGTTCTCTGACATCATCAAACTTGGGGAAAGGATTGAAGAAGGCATCAAAAGCGAGAAGGTAACAAATTTTGAGGCATTACAGGCCACAAACATGCATTACAATCAGGCGGCATATCAAAGAAGAAAGACGTTGGGGCAGTAATGGTGGCTCAGGGCCAGAAATCCCCACTCACTTATCAAACACCTCCACCCATATATCAAACACCTCTACCCACATACCAAGCACCTCTACCTACATATCTACCCTCATCTCCCATATTCCCAACCGGCCACCATAAATCATACCTATAATTCCTAACCATCTCATTTCCAGTCACCTCAAACTCGCCAAAACTATCTAAGACCACGACCCAATTTTGACCGTAAGCCACCTAGAAAATACACTGCTATTGCTGAACCCATCGACCAGTTGTACGAGAGGTTGAAAGTCGCTGGTTACGTCACTCCCATTCCTGTTGTGGCAGTAGAAAACCTATCCCAATAGGTCAACCCAAACAAAACTTATGCATACCATTCTGATATGAAGGGGCACACCATTAACGAGTGTCAAAAATTAAAATACAAAATCCAGACACTGATCGACAACAAGGTCATACAGGCGAAAGAAGCCGCACCCAATATCCGTAACAACCCTCTTCCAGATCATAGGGGAGGTGAGATACATGTGATGGAGATGGACGAAGAATGGGATCCTGAGGGGTCGATCTGGCTTATTCGAGAAGTTGATGACTTAAAACCCCCAGTCACACTTACTCCTATTGTAGTACAAACTCAGTCACCAATCGAGGTTGAGGTAGCTACATCAGTTCTATTTGAGGTAGAGGTAGCTCCACATGTTGCCATCCCTGTTCTATTTGAAGTAGAAGTGGCTACACCTTTCACAATGATAGTATCAACCACACCTCCTTTCAAATCAAAAGAAATACCATGGGATTATGTTGTCGAAGATAGGTGAAAAGGAAAGGCAAAAGATAGAGGAATTCAATGCTGCACAAGGAATGACTAGGACCGGAAGAATCTATACACCTGAACACTTGGGAGGAACAAGTAAGGATGACACTACCAAGAATCTTGTCATTGAAACAGGTCCAGATGACCTTTGGAGGAAAGTACAAGCAAAGGAATACTGCATCATCGATCATTTGAACAAAACCCCAACTCAGATATCCATACTGTCACTGTTGCAAAATTCAGAGGCGCACAAGAATGCTTTGATGAAGGTGTTGAGTGAAGCTTATGTGACCAACAATATCACCTGCAGAGAGATGGCCAACATGGTAGGGCAGGTGTTGGAAAGTCATAAAATAACCTTCCACGAGGATGAACTACCGCCTGAAGGATTGAATCATAACTGAGCATTTCATGTCACAGAGCAATTGGAAGACAAATTCATCGCCAAGGTCTTGATTGATGGAGGTTCGAGCCTTAATATTTTTCCGTTGGATACTATTAAAAGATTGGGAAAAAGTTTCCATGAAATACGAGCATGAAGCATGAACGTGAAAGCCTTCGATGGGTCTCAAAGAGCCACGATAAGGGAAATTAATCTTTGTCTGTAGATGGGGCCAACTTGGTTCGACATTGAATTCCAAGTGCTTGACATATCAGCTTCATACAATCTTCTGTTGGGCCGACCATGGATACAGCTGATGGGGATGTGGCTTCCACACTACGCAAGGCCATGAAATTCGAATGGAACCATCAGGAGGTGATTATTCATGGGGATGGGAGTAACCCCATTTACACCAGTCAAACCATCCCAGTTATCGGGAACATAAGAAGGCTAGGAGGAGCTCACATCGAACGTGTCAATGCTGTTAAGAAAGACAAGTGGTGGAGCAACAAAATAGAAAGGATACTAGCATGGTCTGGGTATGAGCCCAGCAAAGGGCTTTGGAAGAATCTCCAAGGTATTAGCAAGTCAATACAGCTAAAATGTCATGGTACTACCTTCGGGCTCGGATACCAGTATACATGGCAAGAGTATGATGATTAGTCGCCTCCGTAGGGTGGACCTTATTACCCTCTCAAGCAACTAGTGCCACATCTGGGTCAAACTTTTCACCGGTGATACAATATGGGGAACTGCAGAAGAAGAAGCATTAGCTGGGGTAAGGAATTTATTCTTGGAGGACGAAGACATGTATTGAAGTGCAATAATTGAAGAGGAGGAGGAAGAAGAAGGCCTCACTATTCAGACTGTGGAGAAAGGAGCTGCTCTCAGGAACTAGACAACCACACCATTCCGGGACCGCCGGTACCTGGGTAGCTTGGTGGATTTTATTCTTATAGCCATTCTAGGCATATAAGATTTTAAGTAATTTTGTTTTAAAGACTTACTTGTTTCAAAATAAATGCTCGATTCATAGGGTTGTACTTGTTTGGATGTTTTTTTCATTTTAATCAAATGCATTGCTCTTTATTATTCATTATTATCTTCCACACTTTTTCTTTCTACAACGTTATTATTACTTTTCCTGATGAATCGATGACTATGACATGTAACGAGGAAACACAATATGAGGATAGTAAGTCGGATAAAGAAGATGAAATACCCGGGGAAGTTGTCAGGGAGGTTGAAAACTTTGAGAATAAGCCTAAGTCCAACTTGGATGAAACTGAGGCAGTAGACTTAGGGGATGCCGAGACCGTCAACGAGACTCACTAGCATTCATTTATCACCAACAGAGAAAGAAGAGTACATTAATTTTTAAAGGAATATGAGGACATCTTCGCATGGTCGTATGATGACATGACCGGTTTGAGCACATCCATAGTGGCTCACAAGTTGCCTACTATTCCCGTGTGACCAGCAGTGAAGCAGAAGCTCAGAAAATTCAAACCAAATATGAGCCTAAAAATCAAGGAGGAAGTTATTAAGCAGATCAAAGCCAAGGTCCTCAGGGTAGTTGAATACCCAACCTGGTTAGCCAACATTGTGCCAGTTCCGAAGAAAGATGGAAAGGTAAGAGTATGTGTTGACTATCGAGACTTAAATAGAGCAAGTCCCAAGGATGACTTTCCACTGCCAAATATACACATCTTGATCGACAGTTTCACCAAGCATGAACTCCAGTCATTTGTAGATTGCTTCACAAGTTATCACCAGATCTGGATGGATGATGAAGACACAGAGAAAATAGCTTTTATTATACCATGGGAGTATACTGCTACAAGATGATGCCATTTGGACTAAAGAATGAAGGGACAATATAGATACGAGGAAGACGAATTTGTCTCTAGGGTTTCTGAAAGATTTTGGGCACTTTTATTTAATAACCAAGGTTGAACCAGGGCCGTTGGATTAGAGTGGATGGAGGGCTTGGATTAACTGGCCTTTATTAATTCAAAACGACATAGTACCCCTCCTATACTATGTCGTTTCATTGGTCTCAAAGGCATGGGTGTTTGGACCGGGTATAAGGGCGGATCTGGGCCATTTTGGCCGGATTTGGTGAGAGGTTTTGGGCTAATGTCGACATTGGCCCAAATTATATAACACCCACTTTTAAACCTTTTAGTTCCTCTCTTTTCATTTTTTTTTTAAATTTTTAGATTTTATTAAGTACAAAATTAAAATATAGCCAAAACCCGATTTAATTCTAAAATTAGACTAATTAATTCTCAAAAATCAACAAATCCTAGTTCAAAAAGAAACTTAAGGAAAAATCAAAATTAAAAGTAAAACAATACAAAAGACTATTTTTAATTATTTTTTCTTATTTTCAATGATGTTAATTAATCTAAAATCTAGAATTGGGTCCTAAGTGCAGGTATGCTATTTTGTATTTTTATTTTTATTTTTTATGACAACTAAAAATGCACACAAAATGCAAACAAAACGCAAAATCATGCGGTTAATTCCCTAAAATTCAACTAATAAAAGAAAAATTCTAATTTTAAGAATTCTATAGGAATATTTGAGAGAGGCAAAAATCACGTGCTCACAGATAGTACACTATCTTCCTCCTTGAATAAAATATAGGACATCTCAGGTATATAATTGGAAATTCTTGCCTCTTTATTCCTGGGACCCTCTCCACTTTGTCTGCCACTTCTGCATTTGTTTTGTGATGAAGATATATAACTTACTTTTCCTTGTTTACCAACTGTCCAGATGTTGATTCATATGCTGCAAGTACCTCCATGATGAGTCTAAGGGATGTGGCATCAGATGGGGAGAAAATAATCGTGTCATTTGCATAGGTAAGATGATTGATCTTTGGGCTCCATTTGGGTAAACCATAGCTACAAAAGTATAGATTCAAATGCAAAGCATTAAGGCCCCTTGACAATGCTTCAGCTGCCAAAATAAACAATGCGGGAGACAATGGATCACCTTGCTTGACCCCCCTCGAAGATTTGAAAAAACCATGAGCCTGGCCATTTATTAAGATAGAATACCAGTTATTAGATACTATACCAAACACCATGCCTATGAATCTCTCTGAGAATCCCATTTTTCTTAACATCTTGGTCAGAAATAGCCAGGATAGTCTGTCATAAGCCTTGGTCATGTCAAACTTCATAATAACATTAGGTCCTGCCTTAGTTCTAAGTCTCATATCTGTGACAATCTCTTGGGTTAAAAGGATATTTTCCACAATACTCATTCCTTTGACAAAACCAGACTGTTCTTCAGATATTAGAGAAGGTAACAACCCCACCATTCTCTCATGTGGCACCCTTGATATTACTTTATTGGAAAAGTAACTAAGGCTGATAGGTATTAAATCAGAAAATGTGCATACCTCATTCTTCTTAGAAAGTAAAACAAGGTTAGTGTGGGTCACACATTTTGGTAGATCATGACCGTTAAAGAATGCCCTCACCATGTCAAAAAGATCCTCTCCAATGATGTCTCAAGCTGACTGATAAAATTTACCTGTGAAGCCATCCGGCCCTCCTGCACTGTCTCTGTTTAATCCAGACACTGCTGTTTTAACTTCTTCCATAGTTGGTTGCCTTATTAGCTCTTCATTCTGCCCCATTTCAATCATTTTAGGGACATTGTCTATGATGTGGAAAGAAGTAGGGACTGAATTTTCGGAAAATTGATCTTCAAAAAAATTGATTGCTTCAGCAGCTATTTCTTCCTCCTCTTCAATCCACACCCCTTGCCTATTTTGAATTATGTTCAACTGCAGCTTCTTCCTTCTGCCTCTTACTTGAACATGGAAAAATTTAGTGTTCATGTCCCCATCCTTGAACCAAGACATCCCAGCCTTTTGTTTCTAGTATTTTTCCTCCAAAGCTAAAAACTTGATCAATTCTGCTTGTACCTTTTGTAGTCTTTCTCTGTTTAACTTTGTGGGATTTAATTTAAACTTAGCTTCATGCACAAGAACAACCTCCTCCAATCCGTCTATCTTCTGGAAAATATCCCCAAAAGTCTCCTTGCTCCACACTGATAAGGCCTTCTTCAATTTCTTCAGTTTGTGATTAAAGATGATGTATGGGCTTGCACTAAAATCAGCTTTCCAGTTCTCCTTAACCACTTCTTTGAAAGATGCATGTTCCACCCAAAAGTTCATAAATCTAAATGGCTTCTTCACAGTGGGGGTCTCTATGTCACACTTGAGCTACAATGGACTATGATCTGAGCCTATCTTAGGTAGATGTTGTACCTCTATAGCTGGAAAAGTCTGCTAAAATTCAGAATTGGCGTGCATACTTGGTCAGCCGATGCACAATCACCCAAATCACATCGAACATCTTCAAAGTCCATGGGAGCCCAACTACAAAGTCCATGGTGATCCGCTCCCACTTCCACTCTGGAATAACCATCTGCTGAAGTAAGCCACCTGGTCTCTGATGCTCATATTTCACCTGCTGATAATTGAGATGCCGAGCTATAAATCCTACAATATCCTTCTTAATCCCCCTCCACCAATAATGCTGTGTCAGATCGTGATACATCTTCGCGGCACCCACATGAATGGAATACTGCGAGCTATGGGCCTCCTTGAAGATCAAATCCTGAAGCCTATCTACATTGGGTACACATATCCGACCTTGCATCCTCAATACCCAATCATCACCAATATTCACATATCTGGCATTGTCATGCTGATATCTGTCCTTAAGGACAAACAAATGAGGATCATCATACTGGTGTTCTCTAATGCGATCAAATAAAGAAGATCGAGAAATCACACAAGCCAATACCTGGCTGGGCTCCGAATATCCAGCCTCACGAACTAATTGGACAAGGCCTGAACATCTACTGCAAGAGGTCTCTCTCCAATGAGAATATACGCCAAACTCCCCATACTCACCGTATTTCTACTCAAGGCATCGAACACCACATTGTCCTTTCCCGGATGGTACAAGATAGTAATAGCATAATCTTTTAGCAGCTCCAACGATCTCCGTTGCCTCAAATTAAGATTCTTCTATTTGAACAAATGCTGGAGGCTATGACGATAAGTAAACACCTCACAAGATACACCATACAAATAATGCCTCCAAATCTTCAATGCGTGAACAATGGCATCCAACTCTAGATCATGACCGGGATAGTTCTTCTCATGAGGCTTCAACTAACGAGAAGCATAAGCAATAACTCTAACTTCCTGTATCAACACACACCCAATGCCCACTCTCAAAATATCACAATACACTGTATATAAGCCTGAAGCTGTTGGCAAAACTAACACTGGAGCTGTGGTCAAGGTAGTTTTGAGCTTCTAAAAGCTCGCCTCACACTCATCCGACCACCTGAATAAAGCACCCTTTTAAGTCAATTTGGTCAAGGGTGATGAAATAGATGAGAATCCCTGAACGAACAGACGGTAGTAACCCGCCAATCCAAGAAAGCTCTGTGGTTGAGGACGGTCTAGGTCAATTTTGAAATGCCTCTATCTTCTTCGGATCAACCTGAATACCCTCACTGGACACCACATGCCCCAAGAAAGCCACTGAACTGAGACAAAACTCACACTTGGAGAACTATGGATAACGCTTCTCCCCCCTCAATCTCTGCAACACAACTCTCAAATGCTCCGCGTGCTCCTCCTAACTACGCGATTACACCAGAATATCATCAATGAAAACTATGAAAAACGAGTCGAGATAAGGCCGGAACACGCCATTCATCAAATGCATGAACGTTGATGGTGCATTGGTCAGCCCAAAAGACTTCACAAGGAACTCATAATGACCATAATGGGTCCTGAAAGTTTTCTTAAGAATATCCGAGTCCCTGATCGTCAACTGGTGATACCCTGGACGTAGATCAATCTTGGAGAACACCCACGAATCCTAGGAAGGAAGGTGCTATTAATTTCTCACCCCTACCAAATCTCTTAGTAGTTTTTTTTCCTTATACCCACTAGTCCTAAGAAGAGAGGAAAATGAACAACTTTATTTTTTGTGGAAAAGCATTATTCTTAACTGTCTATTAGGGTTATCAATCTAGGCAAAGGTTTATGAGATATTGGGATGTAAGCAGGTTATTAATTCACGTTATTGCTTCTCCTTGGCTTGCACCTCTTTTTTATGTTTGACTTAGTTATGTTTTTGTAGTGAAATAAACCTCATTAATTATTAGTAAGACATGTTGCTATAACCAATGGTTACTATATATAGGTTTTTTTTTCTAATTTTTAATTTTATTTTGAACGTGTAGGAAAATGCGGGCGATGCAATTGGAATGGTGGCCACAAATAAATTTGACCTATTGACGGGAATGATGAAGATTTTTTGAACAATTGTGACGTTTATTATTATAAATACATTTGGTTTTGAAGAGTTCATTGCTAGTAAACTTTTGAAGTAGTAGTCCTTTATTAGTATGTGTATAGTACTATGCAAATTATATTTTTTTGTTGAAGTTTATTCAAGTATATGCATTTGAATTATTTTTATTCTGTTACTTATTATTTAATTTGATGCTTGAGATCATAATGTATATACTTGAAATAAATATGAATATAGAGTTTAATGTAGGCAAAAATAATTTCTTAACCACACAATTATGGCTAATATAACTATTTTAAAAATTATTTCATAGCGTAGACAATTGCCACGCTTAGAAAATGTGGCCATAGCGACTGACAATTTGACGCTATGCTTGATCATTGTTGCTTTAGAAGCCACGCTCTAAAAGTGTGGTCTACAAAGAAACAAAGACCACACTTTAAAATTATAGCTTTACATCATAAAAGTGTGGCTACAGAGGAAATATAAGCATAGCTTTTTTAGTGCATTAGCCACACTTTGAAAGCGTGGATCCTACGGTAACACGTAAAAAGCGTGGCCATAGGTCAAAGGTTACGGTACTTTAGGCCATCCCCTAAAAGCTTAATCTAAAGTCGTAAAGTGTTTCCTTTGATCTAATGTTATACTTCTTGCCATCTTAGGCCATACTTTTCAGGAATGGTTGGAGGCCATAAATGTTGTAGTATTAATGTTTAACTATCTATAATGTAAGTTCTTCTTTTCGAAAAAAAAAAACATTAGTTATTAATTTTTTATTATCTACCAACCTACGTGCCGAAGCCAAGGAAAAAAGCCGTCCTCTGATCATCATATATTGTTTTCTAAAAAAATATTGTTAAGAATGGTGATAACTTTAGAGTATTTATTTTGAAAATAGCACGGGCTAGAGTTTTTGGACCGGTAATCAAATAATAGTTAGTGTTCGCAAAGTCATTGAAAAATAATTTTTGTTTTGTAGAAACACGGAAAGTTCCAGCATAATATGCTGGATTATGTAACTTCCGCGTATAAACTTCCAGCTTATTATGCCAGATTTCCAGCACACGGAAAGTTCCAGCATAATATGTTGGATTATGGAGCTTCTACGTATAAACTTCACGCATATGGTGTTGGAACTCCAGCGTATTATGAAATTCCAGCACATTATGCTGGAAGCTCATATATATAAAAAATTCAAATTCTAGCATATTATGCTCGAATATTTCCAGATTTTTAAAAATATTTTTGTTTAGATTTTATCTTTACATGAAAAAATGAGTAAATTTCGATTACTTTTTTGAAGTTGCGGCCACTTTTCAATAACTAGTTGTAAATGTGGCAATTTCTTATTTTTCCCTTTTAGATTTTGTTATCCAAAGGCTTGATTACTTGATTTTCAATTTAGTCGTGTATCCCGAACACTTCTATCACCTCGAATAATTGAAACGAAAGGAGCAAACTTGCATAGCTTAATGGAAGTTTGGGTCTAATCAGGCCCAAGTTTTGTACTTATTAGGAAAAATAACATTGTATATATTTTTCATATATTTTTGGTTTATATGTGTGTGTTATATTCAAAAATACATGTTAAATATACTTTTGCGATTACTGAATATAAATAGTTTCTGCCACGAGTTAAAAGTGATCTTTGCCCAACTTATTACCTTTTTTTCGCCCATAATTTGCAAGATGAAAATTGAAATGTAAGTTCTTTTAAGACCAGCTAAAAAAGAAAAACAAGAAAAAATTGGTGATATAATTCATTTTACTTAGGTTATTGAAGAATGTACGTGAATCTTATAGTTAATGAGGTTAGGCCGATATATTACTCACCTTTGTTTCTTTAATTTAAGCTTTAGATATCTTTTTCTCAAACTACCAATTCAAATTTATTATGGATAATTAGTTATTTGCAGTTGGATTAAGATAGTGCAAATAATTCTTTACATTATTAATGCCATATGATACTAAATGGTAATGTTGAGGATTAACTTTAGATAATTTTTCTCGAATAATTTAGACTCATAAAATTCACCCATTTTAAGATGGAGCTCGATTAATGATACTGTTACGATCCGAAATTCCCACCGTCGGGACCGTAATGGCTTCTAACATTATACTTTCTAGGCAAGCCAACGTTAGAGTATTGCTAACCAATTTTCTTTACGATTCAGCGAATAAAAGTAAACAAGTTAAAACAAATGATCACAATTGCGAAAGTAAGTAAGCAACTTCTTTGTAAACTATTGCCAGAACTATTACTACTATTATTCAGAATCTGGTGTCACAATCCACGAACATACTATAATTTTCTACAAATATCAATCTGAAAGAAATTACAAGTGTTTTGGAAATAAAGAAAACAGTAATGTAGGGAGGTATAAGGCGACGCCAGAGCCTGCGAATGCCAGCAAGACTACCTTGGGTCTCCATACCGTGTAACCTGAAGCCAACCTCTCAATCAGCCACTGCCTGCTCTTAAATCTGCACAGAAAGTGTAGAGTGCAGAATTAGTACAAACGACCTCATGTACTGGTAAGTGCCGAGCCTAACCTCGACAAGGTAGTGACGAGGCTACGACGGGGCATTTACAATATAACATGCATACACTGTAGAAGAAAGAAGAATGGAACAAAATAAAATAGTAACTTGCAATAAAGGAATACAGAACTCAAGTATCTCATCAGTACCCAGCTATAATCAATCCTTAAGTGGAACGAAAAACTACATAATAACTTACACAATAGAAGAAAGATACATAAACACATAAACTGATGCGGCGCGCATCCCGATCCCACCATATAATCAATATCAATATGAATATTCACCCTTATTACTCCATATCAATCCACCATTATTTTTACTTTTGTGGCGTGCAACCCGATCCCATCGTACAACAGAAATTCTCCCTTATTCCTCCTCAATAAATCACCCTTATTCCTCTTGTTGCGGCGCACAACCCGATCCCACCATATAATAGCATTTCACCCTCATTCCTTCTCAATATATGTTATGACCTTTAGGTTATTACTTGTTTTTAAAATGAATTCTACATTTCGAGGTCTTAAAACCTCTTCTAGCATTACCTCGATTTGTGTGCGCAGTCCAGGCGCGTAGCCGGAAAGCTATTATGTGAAAATCTGTGAAAACATTGAAAATTTGACTTAAAATACATTTAAGTTGACTTCGGTCAATATTTTAGGTAAAAGTACCCAGACCCATAATTTGACGGTTCCGGAGGGTCCGTAAAAAAATATGGGACATGGGCGTATGCCTGGATTGAATTCCGGGGTCCTAAGCCTAAGAAATGAATTTTTTAAAGAAAATTATTTTTTGGAAATTTCTATGAGTTTTGAAAATAAAATGCATTTAGAATTTTATGATATCGGGCCTGTACTCTAGTTCCGGAGCCCGTTACAGGTCTTATGTGTGAAATGAGATGAATCTGTAAAATTTGGTAAGAAACGGAAGTCGTTTGAAGTGATTCGGACCTGTAGTTGTGAAAGTTTCCTACTTTGAAAGTTTTGAGATTTTGCTTAGATTTCTATGATAAATTCGTTGTTTAAAAGGTTATTTTGACGATTTGATCGCACTAATAAGTTCATATGATATTTTTGAGTTAGTGCGCATGTTTGGTTTGGAGTCCCGAGGGCTCGGGTGAGTTTCCGATGGGTGTCGGAAAGTTTTGACTTGGAAAAAGTTGCACGTTTTTGTTGTTCAATGCACAGGGATTTTGTTCTTCGCTTTTGTGCGGTCCCACTCGCGAACGTGTAAGGCAAATTTCCTAGGTGCCAGTTTTCCTCTTCACGAACGCGAGGCGTGGGATATGAACATCAGGCTGTGGGGGGGAGTACCCTTCACGAACGCGTCCAGGCTCTCGCGAACGTGTAGGCTAATGGCCTGGAGGGAGGGACCATTTTTTGCATCGCGAACGCGGCCACTAGCCTGCGAATGCGAAGACTTGAGGAGCTAAAGCTCTGCGAATGCCAGCCTGGGATCGCGAAGGTCACTTAAGCTTGCTTCATCGCGAATGCGACAGGCCTATCGCGAATGCGATGAAGGCATGTCCAGTGTTTTTAAAATAGAACTAAAACGGAAATTAGCCAAAAATTTCATAACTTCTTCTTCCAAACTCCAAATTGGGCGATTTTTGAAAGGGGATTTCACCACCAATTCATAGGTATGTAATCTTAGACTCGTTTTCTTCAATTTTTATTAACACTCATTAGATTTCTAGGCTTAAATCATGTTCTTAAGGGTAGAAAATTAGGGATTTGGGTAGAGTTAAGGCTTTTTGTAAAATTGGGAATTAGACCTCGTTTTGGGATTGAAATTTGGATATAATTATATATTCAGGCTCGTGGGTGAATAGGTGATCGAGTTTTGGTCCGAACCTCGTATTTTGACCAAGCGGGCCCGAGATCAATTTTTGACTTTTTGGAAAGAATAATGGGAAAGCTATAATTAAGCACTGGAATTGGATTGTTTGGTGCTTATTGATGTTATTAAGTCGATTATGTCTAGATACGATTGATGTGGATCCAAATTCAAAAGGAAAAGCGGTGTTTGAGACTTGAGTTGGCCGTGTAAGTTCGAGGTAAGTATTTGGTCTAACCTTAGCTTGAGGGATTAGGAGTTGTGTCCTATTTGCTACTTTCTTCTTGTTGAGTACGACGTATAAGCATGGTGACGAGTATATATACATTGGTGTCGAGCATGACTGGTGAGTCTTATTGTAATTTATTGTGTTCTTAAATAATGCTACATATGCTTATATTGATGATTCTCGGTATTGAGCAAGGATTAAGATTGTTCTCGTGGAAATTACTTATGATTGAGTATTGGTGTTATCTGAGGTAGTTAGATGTTGGAACAAGATTGGTTATAGCTGCTTCTCCCTTGCCGGGACGTATTTACTTATACTGTCTATTCCCTTACCAGGATAGTGTAGCTCTTTATTGATCCCTTGTCGAGACTGTTGTTGATTGTATATGTGGATCGGGTTGCGGACCACAACAATATTATGTTTGGATCGGGTTGCACGCTGCAACAATATTATATGTGGACTGGGTTTCATACCGCGATACTAATATAAATGGATTGGCTTGCACGCCACAACAATAATATAATAGGATCGGGTTGTACGCTGCAATAGTGATGAATGATATGGATCGGGTTGTATGCCGCAATAGTATTATTATGTGTTGGGATCGGGTTGCGCGCCGCAACAGTAATGATATAAAGTGTTTATAGATTGGTTGCAAGTCCTTATTTTTTGTTGTAAATTCTGAGTTGTCCTTATGCTTTTTTTAATTTACTATTGATATTGGCATACCCCCGCAGCATGTACCCCATCCCATCTTTACTTGTTCATCTTTTTTTTTCCGTTGCATATTATATAATTGCACAAGTTTAATTGGTTGTCTGGTCCTAACCTCATCACTACTTTGCCGAGGTGAGACTAGGCACTTACCAGCATATGGGATCAGTTGTGCTTATGCTACACTCTGCACTATGTGCAAATCCCAGAGCAGCTTTTGGATAGTAGCATTTGGGGAGGCTGCCTTCAGTCCAGCTAGAGATCCCGAGGTAGTCCTGCAGGTGTTCACAGGCCCGGCGTTCTCTTCTATCTCATTATATATTCTATTTTCAGTTGTTTCCGAGACAGATTGTACTTTCTTTTCAGACATTTGTTGTAATCATAGACAGTTTGTGATATTGTGACACCGGATTTTAGGTAGAGGCGTATGTTAGCATTGTCGTACTGGCTTTAGTTATTTTATCAGAATGATTGTTCCACTGATTTTTATTTATCGTTAATATTTCAATGTTGATTACCTGTTAAGCCAAATTGTTAAAAAGGGCCAAAATGAGATAGTTAGTGATTCTTTATTTCGCGACTTGACTAGCTTCTACGAGTAGACGCCATCACGACTCCCGAGGGTAGAAAATTCGGTTTGTTACAAGTTGGTATCACATCTTTAGGTTACATAGGTCTAACAATTCATGGACAAACTTAGTAGAGTCCTAGAAATCGATATGGAGACGTCTGTATTTATCCCCTAGAGCCTACATAGTTAGGAAAAACTTCACATTTATTCTTTCTTGCCGTGCAGTTTGGTTTCTCAATGCTGTGAGCACGTGATTTTTCCTCACATGAATTACTCCCACAAAATCAAAACAAAAATATTTATTTTATTGTGTGCAATTTTGTGAATTTTTGTGATATTTTTAGTAATTGTTAGCACTTGTATGCGCGTGTTTGTTGTTTAAATTAATAGAAAATAATAATAATAATAATAATAATAATAATAATAATAATAATAATAATAATAATAATAATACAAAAACATAGAGCATTTGCAATTAGGATTCAATTTTATAATTTTTGAATTAAAAAAGTAAATTATTTATTTTACAATAATCGAAAATCATAAAAAATAATGCACTTTACATTTTAATGTCAAAATTCTTTGATTTCCTTTTAAATTAGTATTTAAATTACTTGTGATAATTGTTGGTACTTTTAAGTGGATTAAGGTTTATAATTTGATGTTGGAGTGTTAGTATTAATTTTGCAAAATAACTAGAGGGTAAACGAAAAGGAAATTATGAAGATAAAAATTAAATTGGGCTTAAAATCGGATTGGCCCAAACCAATTTATCCAAAAAAATACCCCAGCCCAGGCCCAATTATCCCCCATCTGGTCCAAGTTGTTCGATCATCAAAACGATGTTATTTCAGGATAGCTGATCTGAGCCGTCCATTTCCTTTGATCGAATGGTCCCATATAATCCCCACAACCCGACCCATTTTTCCCCGGACCGACCCAATCCCCAACCAGCCAAAACGACTCCGTTTTCCCTAAGTGAATTGATCCAAGCCATTGGTCTCAATTGATCTAATGGCTTGGAGTAACTCTCCCTACCTGTATATATATGTGTAACACACCCCGCCCCCTCCTAAATCCCCCACCTCGTCTCCTTCGTCTCCTCAAAGACGACCCAAGCCCAAACCCTAGAAGCCGCCACCCCTCTCCACTGCCCTGAACCTGGCGGCCCCTTCTCCGATGACCTCCAAATTAACATCCCTACCTCGCCTCAACCTCCACATTCCAAATATCCAAACAGCGTCCCTCGAATATCGGCCAGGTTTCTCTAATCTTGAATCTAAGGAGTCCGGTCGAACCCAAGTTTACCCGATTGACCCCAAATTGATACCATACAATCACCGAACTAACCTTACCCCAAATCTCTTACCGACTTCCCCCAAACCCCCCTCAAAATGCCCGAATTTCAAATCTGAACCCTAAAGTTCACGAGCCCTAGAATACAAAAAAATGGGGCTATAAGGATTTTTGGTTGAACCGGACTTAAGTCTTGGGGTTTTCACATGAAAACCCAAGTTTAAGGTCTAGTCCGATCAAAAAATCGAAAGACCGGTCAGTTTGGGTCAAGCCTGTTCCAAGTCTCTGAGGTATTTCTTCCTTTTTCATTTTTTAAGTAATTTTCTTCATCACCCGTCATTTTTGTCATTTATTTCTTCCTTCTCTATCGGACCTTTCACTTGGTCCAGTTTTTATCAGTTTTTCTTTAAGAGCATAAATAGGCCTGTTCATTAGTCTTAATTCGATAGACAGTTAGATTTTGTTTGAGATTTCTCGAAACTCCTGTTATTTAGTTGTCGTTTGAACTGTTTGACTTAGTTTCGAATGTGTTATGTTGGTTTAAATGGGTCAATTAGTTGGGTCATTGACCCATGACTCATTTGAGGGTCAGACTAGTTTGGTTCAGTTGGCTGGAAGCCTGAATTGGATTTGCCTTGGGTCAAATTTGACCCAGGTAGTTCTGGAAGTAAATGGCAAAAGGGGAGGGGGGGGG